>CALNHX010009543.1:0-48812 GCA_940337035.1 Agriotes lineatus | reverse complement strand
TCAACACTTTTATTATATAAGAACTCTAGTTTAAACTATTTCTGTAGCATTTGTTAAAAGTCATTTTGAAATTGACATCATGTGAATCTAGAAGGAATAAGCTTTCTACTAGTTTTTAAAAAATTATAAATATTCAAAACTAAGCTTGTAAATGCGATGTACGCATCAAATTAATCAATTTTCAGTAATAAAAAAATCGGATTTTTTTTGTTTTTTTTGCAATCACAAAACGAATAAAGTCATACACATTTAGAATGCAAGGTAATTCCAGATAATGTAAATTTTTTAAACTATATATTCCAGTGCACACCTGTGATCGAATTTAAGGTTTATGATTCATAACTAATAACTAATTTTATTTCATACTGATGTCAAAAATGACATTTTTCGGATTATTTTTGGTACAAAAAATGGAACATTAAAATCCTAGTACTTTAAAGTAAAATTTTAAAGTTCAAGTACTTTAAAACTTATTTATTGTACAAAAAATGGAACATTAAAGTCCTAGTACTTTAAAGTAAAATTTTAAAGTTCAAGTACTTTAAAATTATACGTCAGTTGTTGACATGAAATTTGAAATGATTTACAACTTTTTATTTAAAATTCATTAAAATTGCAGTATGAAATAAACCGTTGTATTCACCACGAACGAAAAGTGTTTTTAAAGGTCCTCGCAAGTAATTCCGTCCTCGGCTAACGCCTCGGATGTAAACAACTTTCTCGTCTATAAAATGCCACTTTTCGTTCTAAATAAATAAACAACTAATTGCAAACGTTTAATTATACATCTTATAATTCTGTAGTTTGTATTCTAGTATTGTGAAGGGCGCCATTTTAAGTTCCTAAATAGCCGAGAAAAAGAAAAGATTTTAATACAAACAGTTTTTAAAATATGCAACTATCATATTAGTCCGGTCGGCGGGTACATACTAAGGGGGGTTAGCTGGACACAATTCCCAAGTTAATGAAATTTTGGGATATTGTTTGGGGATGGTATTGGGTGTGGAATCTGAGTTTTCGACCTCGAGGACCCTGTGCTAACTCGGGGAGGGCCGAAAAACCACGACATTGTCGGACTTTTTTCGGTTTTTTGCTTATATCTTCTGAACCATGCGTTTTTCGAGAAAAACACCCTTATAGAAAGTTGTAGAGCATGATATTTCCTTCAATTTTGATTAATCAAAATTATTTGTTGACCCAATACTTACCGAGATACAGCAGTTGAAAGATGGAACAAATTTCTCAAAATGCAAAAAAAAATAGAAAAATACAGGTTTTTGTCTCATATTTTTCAACGTATCTATGTATACTATACATAGCTACTTATTATTCTTTATTTTAAACTAGCTGACCCGACAGACGTTGTCCTGTACAAATTTCAATAAATTTGTGATCGTTTTCTGAATTTGTGAAGAGATATTGGCAATGTGTAAACAAAGTAAAAAGGAGAAAAAAACGTATTTCTTAGTGATAATTGCATCTATTAACGATTGTGGCTATGGATATCAATTTAAGGAAGGCACTGCTTGTGAGAATTCGCCCGAGGCCGACTTCAACGAAGACGATACAGACGAAGAATGTGAGGACCAGCCCAACATATTCGACGAAATCACCGCCCAGGAGGAAGCACGCAATGATGACGAGAGCGATGACTATTTGCCACATGCACCAAAAAGATCAAAGCGGACGGAAGCCTAATGTTTGTTTTTTTTTATTAATAGAAAACCAGATCAACACTGACTAACAGTATTATGCATGGTTGTGATGTAGGAACTATTGTTTAATTTCTGTCTTGCGCGTATGCTGACACGGAGGACACTGACGATGACGCCTCGGAAACTTATTGATTATTCACTATCACTTCCACTATCACTTTGGTTTAATGGTATATCTTGTAGAAGCCGTCTCTTGAGTCGTATGTATATTACTTCGGCCTAGTTGCTGGATGGTGATGTTATCGGTGAAACGTAGATTGGTTAGGATTTTTTTGGTAGTTCTGTTTATGAAATGTTCAATGGTGTCAATTCCTAGTTCATGGTGGATTTGATCATTTCGAACAAAACCGAAAAAAGTCCGAAAATTTCGAGGTTTTTCGGTCCTCTCCGAGTTAGTACACGGCCCTCGAGGTCGAAAACTCAGATTCCACACCCCATACTATCCCCAAACAATATCCAAAAATTTAATTAACTTTTGAATCATTGTTCTGTTGCAACGTTTCATGAAATGAATTAAGTTTCTTCGTTTGATCTCAAGCAAATTTACAGATTTACCTACGAAATACGTTGAGTTTTGAAGTGACAAACGGTTATACAGTTACAAAAAAGTGAATCAGTTGTCCAAATTGTGTTTCTTCTCATCGCACATTGTGTCGCAAATCAAATAATTGAATTGAATTGAATTGACACAATTTAATTGCATTGCAATGCCGCTAATCACACGGAGCAATTTAGGTCGCAGAACTCGCAATGCTACAAACCAAACGAATTTTCCATTAGCGTACTTCTGAATTAACCCCTCCTTAAATTGAATATCCATGGCCACAATCGTTAATAGATGCAATTATCACTAAGAAATACGTTTTTTTTTTCTCCTTTTTACTTTGTTTACACATTGCCAATATCTCTTCACAAATTCACAAAACGATCACATATTTATTGAAATTTGTACAGGACAACGTCTGTCGGGTCAGCTAGTTTAAAATAAAGAATAATAAGTAGCTATGTATAGTATACATAGATACGTTGAAAAATATGAGGCAAAAACCTGTATTATTCTATTTTTTTTTGCATTTTGAGAAATTTGTTCCATCTTTCAACTGCTGTATCTCGGTAAGTACTGGGTCAACAAATAATTTTGACCAATCAAAATTGAAGGAAATATCACGCTCTACAACTTTCTATAAGGATGTTTTTTCTGAAAAAACGCATGGCTCAGAATATATAAGCAAAAAACCGAAAAAAGTCCGAAAATGCCGAGGTTTTTCGACCCTCCCCGAGTTAGCACAGGGTCCTCGAGGTCGAAAACTCAGATTCCACACCCAATACCATCCCCAAACAATATCCCAAAATTTCATTAACTTGGGAATTGTGTCCAGGTAGAAAGTACCTGCCGACCGGACTATATATTTGGACCAAAGAACATCTTCATCTGAAAATAATGTTGATGTTACAGTACTTTAGTTATGAAAATAATAGTAAAAAAATCTAATTTCTGGTTAATTTAATATTAACCAGTGTTTTAATTCTAAAGCTAATGCATTGTATCATACGAGGGTAGCTCCGTAACTTCTGCAATCTAATAAAACATTTTAAAAAAGTTTTGTAGTCAAAAATTATTATTATTATTGTTTCTCAAAATATTCGCCCTTAAACTCTATGCATTTACGCATTCTATAAAACCAATTTTTAAAACATAAATTCAACTGCTTTTGAGTCGCTTGAGCTTTTTACAGCTTTCCACAGCATTTCGGAAGTTCCAAATCGCACACCATGCATTTTCATTCATTAATCGAGGAAATAGTAAGTAATCGGAAGGTACTAGGTCGGGACTATATGGGGGATGACTTAGCAATTTTAATCCGGAAGCCTCTAAATATTCTTTTGTTTCATGTTCGGTATAATTCGACGCACGTCATGGTGCACAACCATCTCACTTATTGGGAGCCGTAAACGAGCTTTTTTAAAAAGCGTCAGGTAGACATACTATTGTATACCATTCTGTGACAACCGTACGTTTAATTTCAAGCACGACAGTTGTAATAGCTCCTGATTTTGAAAAGCAGCAAGCCATCATTTTCTTACCAACACTTTGAGATCGCTTCCCTTTAACTGGATGAGGATCTGTTGGAAACACCCATTGTACAGACTGCCGCTTAGATTAGGGTTCAAATGCATATATCCAGCTTTCGTAATCAGTTACGATGCTGTAAATTGCTTTAGACTTACCTTCATCATATTTCTTAAGAGTTTCCTTACACCATTCCACACGCTGTTGTTTTTGTGCTTCTGTTAAACTGTGTGGTATCCACCGACAACAGACTTTTCTTACACCCAAATGATTACGTAAAATCTTGTTTATTGCAGTCATGCCAATGCCCAAGGTGCTCCTACTAATTCTATATATGACTCGATTGTCCTCCTCAATTATTCTTCGAAGGGCATCTATGTGTGTTTCGGTAACTGCTGAAATTGGTCTTCCTTCGGGAAAATCGTCGCTGAGTAAAACTCGTTCACACTTAAATTTATTAAACCAGCTATAAACAGTACTCTGCGAAGGGCTTCGTCACCAAATGCAGCACGAAGTCACCCAAAGCTTTCTTTTTAAGGTTATAGTAAATTATGGTTCTAAAGTTTTTCTCGTTAAATTCATTTTTGCTACACAACACTAAATTATTTCAAAACGAACTTGTATAATAACTGTTGCAATTATCAAAACTAAATTTGAACTGAATTTTCCAAATAGAAAGCATCAAACATTTGTTTCACAGCAAGTTTGATTTCTATAGTGCACTTGATCTATTAGTTTGCAGAAATTGTGGGTGCTACCCTCGTATTTGAGGTGGTTCTTTGATATTTTGACAGTATCTCTCCATAAAATATAAGTTAAACACAGTAGGCATACTGTTCGTTTCAATCAGTTGTCAAAGTTAAGTCTACAATTTATCAATTTGTTGTTTATCTGGTGTTTCTCGTATATTATAATGGTACATAGATTTGATATATTTATATTACTAATAGCACTGATTTTGCAGTATTTTATTCTAAAACCGATATTAAAGTAACAAGCACCTTCATGGAGCAGATGAAAAACGAAATACATGCTATATATAAAGAAAAAAACAGAAATGTTTGTTTTTCAACTTTATTTTTTTCAATACAAACTTAAAATGGATGATTTTGCAGGATTATCCAAAACTAAAGCACTTATTTGCGGTCTAGTTAATCATAATCATGAATAGGACATAAAGCAGCCTAAAATGTTAAATGAATGAGAGTTAAGAAATGAAAACCTAACAACGAAGCCATACCTTATCCGGTTTTTGCCCTTCATCAGAAGAAATCGATATTTTGTCATCTTCAACCTCTACAGTTTTTACTTCTGGCTTTGGTTGCGCTACCTGCTGCTGTCCCTCTTTTTCTTCAGACCTCGGTTCAAACCCAGCAACTCTGTGGCAGTGCCTTTTCCACGAGTCGATTTTATCCTGAGGCGTAGCTGCTAGCTCATACGCTGCAAGTGCACATATTTCTAAATATTCAATAACTAGCTTTTACAATAATTTTGGCATTTTTGAAATAGAGTTGTAAATAAAGAAGTTACAGAAGAAAATGCGTTTAACTTTACTGCTAGGTGCCAGTAACCATGCTTTCCGTCGTCAGGTTGCTCTTTATTCATGCCTTTATTGGCACAGAATTATACAGACAAACAGGCAGGCACTGCATGCGCTTATACCGTGCGTCCACGAGACTACGCGCCATGGCGCTGGAGTGATGCTAGTTTATTTTAAAGATCTACTCTTCCGGTGGTAATTGATAGTCAAACGGTTGCTAAGCATTGACCATTAAAATTGAATTTGTAAGTAACAAATAAAGTGCCTTCAGAAATGATCGAACGTTTTTGAATGGTCATGGTTATACAACGTATGAATAGTATGTTGGTGGCACTGTAAGTCTATGTCAAATTCGAGGTAATCAGGTTAGGTTTTGCGTCAGTCTGTGTCAAAATTGACGCAAAACCTAACTTTATAACCTCAAATTTGACACCATACTTCAAGTTGAATACCACTTAATCGTTTATTGCCATAGAAAAATAAATATAATAGGGTTAGTTGTTAAGCTGTTTTCGTAAAAGCAAGAGCTGATCTTTGGGAGAAATTAACGTTGTTCTGATTCCATGGTGCGAAACCCTGTGGCCACACGGTATATAAGGATTATTACACTCTACCAATATGCTTACCAATTTTCTTAGTAATCTTCCTTGGTAGATGCCAAGTTCCTATGAAATTCCCCCACGGATTTGTTGCCTTACGAGGTACACCAGGCAGCAAGTGGCCACGATCGTTGGATATTATGTTCGTGTGTCCCACATTCTGGCATGGCCTGTGAGGATACCATTTTGGTACCTCCCAGTTGCGTAACTTGGTTGGCTTGAATGAGTCTTCAAACTAAAATTAGATTTTATTAAAACATGCTGTTTAGAGTCTTACTGATGTTACTTGTGTTGTGTACCTGGTTTAAGTTGTAGAATGTGTGGGCATTTGTTGGCGTTTATAGCACTTTTATTAAAGTTTTTATATATTACAGCGTCTGCCCAAATATAGTGTTTAACACGAGTATGAGTATGGGTATCATACGAGAATTGACCTGAGCTGACGCTGATATTGAGAGATACGCATTTTTATCAAATGTCTGGTTTCACCAATGTACACAGCATTTCAAGAGCAAGGGGTTCTGGAAGCACCTGTTGATAGCATAGTGCTCAGTTTGTAATGTGTTTTTTCTGAATTCAGTCAACGTATAAAACTACTAACGATACAGGTACCTTCCATTCTCCCATAATTACGTTAAGGGCCTCTGCAAAACCGAACCTTAATTTAAATATTTTGTTTAGCGAATGTCACGTTCAGTTAAGTTCTGCCCCTGGCTAACAGAGGTCGCCTTAGATATCATTTTGAGACTAGTCGCTTAAAAATTGCGCCTCGCAAGCTCTTGGCGTCACTCACTGTAATCCCATACGCGTTGGTACTCAATTGGAGCTATCCAGGGTGCTTCGTCAAAAATGTTATTAAGCAAACGGTATTATATGCCGAAAACACGACTTCTGTAACTCGTGCACTCTTTATCGCTGTTAGTGGCCACGCTAAAGATTTCCAATTTGTGCGAACAAGATAGAGATTATTTTAAAAGTAAGATAGCTAGAGACGCCCAAGAAAATGCCGCCAGGGGATACGTGACTTCTCGCTTAAATTTGCCACGAACGAGACAGTTAGTCCCGGCAGTTTCAGCAATTCAGAGGTGTTTGTATGTTGCAGCCGCAGATATAAACGTAACGCGTACCTGAGGAAATCGATAAGTTAACCGTTTGAACCCAAAGTTTGACTTTGCCCCAGATCATTGCCAATTAATTAAGTGCAGAACTGATCCTCCTTCGCGTTTCGTAGTTAAATTTTGTGGAGTCACGTTGCGATGTGTTTAGTCTTTTGAATCTCGTGTTGTGGTGGAGTTTTCTCCAGAATTAAACAGCATTGTCTGATATACAAGCTAGTAGGTAGGTATTAGTTACTTGAAAGTACTGTCACGTTACGACGTGTAAGACGTTCGTTGTCTCCAGAGTTGTAACAAAGAAAACATGCGTCAAGGTGGAGTGTCTCATTACGCCGAGGCTTGCATTCTATGGGTGTTCCAGCACCAAGCAAGCTTCAGGGGACCCTAAACCTACTTTCCGACAAGGTGTTTGTAAAGTGTTTCACTTACTAAGTTGCTGAACAAATTATACTAGTGCCGCCCAAGAGATCAGAGTGGTGCGTCATTTCCCGTCAGTAACTCAATTTGATTAATTTCCAAATTTATTTGGACCTTTGTTCGTGCTTCCAGCACAAGTAGAAATATTAATGCAAATTGATGCATTTCCAGTTACTGTGGGCGCTACGCCTTTTTGGTGGTCAGATTTTGTAAAATTTATTGCGTGTACACAAGGAAAGGGGGTTTGGCGTACAAACTCAAATGAAACCATTTTTGCCTTGTGTAATCGAGGGCCATCATTTTTTGTTAGGCCTAGCTAACCTCCTGGTGTAATGCATTTGTTTTAAAATTACAGGGAGCCCTCATATTTTGTATACAGAGTTTAAGCTATCGTTCACTGTTTATTCTGTGTTATTGTTTTTGTACTTTGATGTAACAAGTTCATTCTTTGTTCCTGTTTGCAACCCCAATGATTTCAAAGTAGATTAAGTTATGCTCTAAATAATATTTTGTGTTTCTTTGTTTACTGAATAGTTGCTAAAACAATAAAGAACGTAGTCCTCGAGTGCGTTTAGTATTCAAGGTGTCTTCTAGGTTTTTCTTAATGTGAAAGTATTTGTAAAAACAAAGTGTAAAGGAAAGTTGGCCTTAGGAACAAGCAAAAAAAATCCAAAGTAAAGATTTTGTGCGAGCCTTAGTTGCATTACTCGAGACGAGGCAATTCTATCAAAGACTGGACTTTTTGAATTTCGCAAATCACGAAGTAAGTGGTAAGTGCGGCCGGTGTTGTTGTAAAGCTGTGTTTACACCATAAGTTTATAGTGAAGAGAAAATATGTGAGATCTTACTCAGTGTTTTAAACGCTGTTTTCATATTTTGTTTTCGAAGTAACTTTACTATGACTTTGGACATAGGGAAGAGAGACTATCACTGTGGAAGGATAGGTTTTCAGATGTTTGTGTGGCTGTGGATAAAGATGGCGATTGATCGCTGATTGTATATCCCTAACAGGGTAACCATTGTTCCTAAAAGCTATTTTTCGTATATTTAATTCAGCGTGGAACTTAATGGGGTGATATATGGAAATATCACGGTACACAAGTGAATTGATGTCAGAAAGTTTATGTATTGAATGATAATCGAAATTTACATTTAAGTCAATGTGTGTGAGTTTATGGTATATATTATGTCCATGTTTGCTATTGGGTTAGCGAGACACAAGTACATTCAAGATAGAAAGAAAACTATTGTTTTCTATCTCTATAGTAAAGCTGAAGTCTGAAGATCACATAGCCAAAATTTCAAACGCTTCTGTGAAGATTTTAACGAAGCTACGTAGACTTGATGACATCTCAGCATACTCTGTTAGATTATACTATCGAATTGGGAATAGGAACAATGTTGGTGGTGTTTAAAATTTCCTTCCGACTTTACATTATAGAACAGTTTGCACTACCGAGAGGTTCTACATCTACGTTTAAATAAATCAAGACTAGGATTTTTAGTTTTTTTATTTTTAATGTTGTTTTTCACGCATTAAAAAACATTGAGATGAATTTAATTCTAATTAACTCTAAATTTTCCAACTCAAAAATCAGCAATGTTAAAATATCAAAGTTCTGTTTGTTGGTCAACATTTATGTTCAATCAGCATTGATACTGGTTTCAAGATTCTCACCTTGAACATTATATTTTTGGACATCACTTCCTTTTAATTATAAAAAAAAATATTAAACCGAAACCACTGTTTAAAACAGAACTAAATTCTAGCAATAATGGGAATGAACAATATTAAATGTTTTTTCCATTTTGCGTTTAGAATAACTCCATTCTAGCACCCTAATGACGTCATTTGAGTGTTAGAATAAGTCGTTGGTGTGCTAGAATAGGCTAGTAAAATTTACTGTATTAATGTTGGTAGCGTTGAACTGTCAACTGACATATGACGTGCAAATAAACAAAACTGACGTTTGAAATTAATTTTTTCACAGCCGCCCAAAATTACGCCACATAAATGTCACCAACCACCGCAAAATTCCCTAGATTTAAAATTTTTATTTTTTAATTTATAAAATGGTATAAAGCGACAAAATAAAAAAAATACTATAAAACACTCATTGCAGAAGGTTCTTCAAGCACTCATTTGTTCCTCAACTCGCCGCTATGCGGCTCGTTTTGGAACATTAGTGTTTGTGTTATGAATTTTTTATATGCGTGTAGTTTTTAAGGTATTTTTTTAAATTCGTTAACCTACTTTCAAGCAATCTCTTTAACTGTAATAAAACAGAAAGGTTCTATACGGGTTATGTATGTATACACGATTGATAGAAAGGTGACAAGAAAGCTTTCCTAACCAAATGGCTTAAAACATATGCAAATCTAAGTCATGGGCATTAAATTGTGTCTGTTTTGGGTAGAATAAGAAAATATTTCTCCTTATAATTTTTACATTGTAGATTTTTTAGTAAATTGTAGTAAGTAGGTAGTTATAAACTTAATAACGTGTTAAACAATAAAATGAAGCGAATGTGCGGCTCGCGTACTGAACGGACGTGGAACGGTATAGTGGCGATAAATCTACTCGTTTCACGGGCTTTATCTCACGAAATATTCCGCGTTGTGCAAAGAGTGGTTTTAAAAAGGGGCTGCAACAGGTTAGCAGAGTGTAGAGTGTAAAAAGTGCACTGAATTCCTAGCTTTTCGGAACGTAATATAGCAACATACGAAAACCCAATAAACAAGCGTAAGTACCGAGCCAAGCGCGGCAAGGCCGCCCGGGTTTAACGCGAGTTATCGGTCAGGGTTCAAACTACAGCTGTGGAGCTGGCGGGCAGTGGTGCACGATAAGAAGTGTTTATATGTATGCAGACTAAAAACAATAACAGTAAACAATAAACATACATAAAAGTGGGGCCAATTCAGCGGTAAAAATACGTAAATAAACTAAATGTCAGAGGCGCGCAATAGAGACAATAACAGCGGATCAATAACAGAAGATATCAACAAAAGAAAAAGGCAACAAAAAGAAAACCAAGTGGAAGTAGAAGTATTTCAACGGAGCAAAAAAATACAGAGATCGACACAAACAAAGGCAACAACCCCTAAAGAACAAGAGAAAGAGGAAAAGACGGAAATGGATAAACTAGAAAAACTGATAATGGGATTATCAAACCAAATAAAAGACATAAAGGAGGACACCAGCAGCACAAGCAAGGCCATAGATACGATAAATGAGCAACTGAAAACATTTGGCCAAGAAATAAGAGTATTAAAGGAAGAGTCGCTAAAGAAGGAAGCCGAATGGGAGAGAGAAAAAGTGATATTACGCAAGGAAATGGAACAGATGAAGAACAGGCTGGAAAAGCAGGAGAGAAAAGAGAAGAAAAACAATATAATTATCAGAGGAGGGGAATTTAATAAAGAGACAAATCAACAAGAAATAAAGGAATTTGTCCGAAAGGAAATGGGAGTAGATATAGACATCGAGGACGCATACCAGGTGGGAAATCCGGAAGCAAAGATGACGGTGGTAAAAATGAAAAAATTTGAACAAAAACTTGAGGTTCTGAAGAGGAAAAGCAGCTTAGGAAAACGAGAAATATATATAGAATGTGACCTAACCCAAGATGAGCAACGAATACAAGCGACAATAAGAAAGATGGCGAGAGATGAGAAGGCAAAAGGAAAGATGACCAAAGTAGGCTACAAGAAATTAATGATAGATAACACAATATATGAGTGGTCTGAAGAAGAAGGAGGGAGTTTGAGAAGGAAAAAAGAACAAGAGCCAAAAAACTACTAAAGGGCAAAACGGAAGGAGAACTGGCAACGAAATCGGCTATGATAAAGGAAACGAGAAGGAATAATAATCAGGAATGGAAGCGGGAGGATAGGAAAAACCTAAATGAAAATAAAAATGAAAGAAAGAAAGAAGATAATAAAATAGTACAGTGTAACATGAGAGTTAAAGTGCAGACAGGAATAGGGAACAAGAGTCAAGGGAGGAGTAAAAAACTGAAGGAAGCCAAAGCGAGGACGGAGGGAATTGTAAACGACCAGGTGAGGGATAAGGATCTGAGTGAAATAGTTAAGCAAAAAATAAAAAATAGAAACAATGAAAGCAAGCCATGGAGAATAGCTACATGGAATGTCAGAGGCATTAATGGGAAAGAGACCGAGTTAGCTGAGGTACTGGAAAACACAAAAATAGATTTCATAGCTGTCACAGAAACTAAGAAGAAAGGCAGTGGTTGTGTGGAAATACACGGGGGCCATGTGATGATGTACAGCGGAGTGGATGAAGACCAATGGGCACAGTCAGGAGTTGCTGCTATTGTGAATAGGGATAACGTGAACAACATCACAGAATGGAAGAATGTGTCCGATAGAATAATCAGACTGGAATATGAAAAACAGAAAGAACTGTATACGTATCTGATCATATATGGTCCAAACGAAGGAGCAGGTAAGAAGGAACTGGAGGTGTTTTGGAGCACCCTACAAAGTGAAGTAGACGTGAAAAAAGGAACACTAATTATAATGGGGGATTTCAACGGTAGAGTGGGAAACTGCCCTGAAAGTACGGAAGGCTGCGTAGGCAAACACGGAGAAAGCGCCGTAAACAGCAATGGACAAAAAATTATAGATTTTTGCATATTAAATAACTTGGTTGTGGGAAATACGTGGTTCCAACACAAAGAAATCCACAAATATACCCGTGTAATGCGCAGCCGCAACGAAAAATCTATAATCGACCTGATACTGATCGAAAAAGACACTCTAAAAAAGATCAACGATATAAGAGCCAAAAGAGGGTTTGAAATAGGGAGTGACCACTTCTTGGTGCTGGCCAGCATGACATCTAGGAAGAAAGGAAACGAGTTGAAAGACCTGACAAAATGTAAGAAAGTAGAATTTAAGAGTATCAAAGCATATAGACTCCAAGAAGATAAGGTAAAGAACAAATATGAAGAAAGAATCACGGAAGAGATAGGGAAACGTAAAGAAGAAATGGATAGCATGCATCTTGAAGAAATTTGGAATGAATTTAAATTAATAATCAGTAGTGTAGCAGCTGAAGTGTGTGGGGTGAATAAAAGCACAAACAAGAAAAAACAAACTGCTTGGTGGAGCGTAGAAATAAAACAGGAAGTTAAGGAAAAGAAACGTCTATGGAGAAAGTACATTGGGTCAAACAAACACTTAGAAGCCTACCAAGAATACAGTACGCAAAGAGATAAAGTTAAAAATATGATCAAAGATGCAAAGGCGAGAGAGTGGGAAGATTTCGGGGAAAGAATGCAAAGAGACTCCAAAGGAAATGCGAAAATGTTATACCGCACCCTAAGAAACATAAGAAAAGAGAAAAAAGACCCCTTAAGAAATATCAAAAACAAAGATGGAAAAGTTATTACCGGAGAAAAGCCCATCATGGAAAGGTGGAGAGAATACTTCATACAGCTACTAAACACAGAAGAGACAAATGTAATACCGCAGAATGACAACACACCAAACCCAGAAGCAGAAAACGAACAAAGGGGGCACATTGAAAAATGGGAAGTAGTGAAAGCTCTCAAACAACTACAGATAGGAAAGGCCCCCGGTATAGATGGCATAAGACCGGAAATGCTAAAATACATGGGAGAAGAAGGGACCGAACTCTTGTATAGGATTATACTCACGGCTTGGGAAGAAAACTCTATACCGAAGGACTGGAGAACGGCAGTGTTAGTCCCTGTACATAAAAAAGGAGAATTCAACAACTGTAACAACTATCGTGGACTATCCCTACTATGCGTGTCGTATAAAATATTCGAAAGGATAATAGAAGAAAGGTTAAGGAATAAGATAGAAATTACAATGGGAGATACTCAGGCGGGATTTAGAGCTGGCAGATCAACGCAGGATTGGATATTTGCGGTACGACAAATAGTTGAAAAAATAATAGCGACCAAGCAACAACTACATGTGTGCACAATAGACTTAGAAAAAGCGTTCGATAGCATAAACAGGGATGAAATCTGGAAGGCTATGAAAGCAAGGGGAATAGAAACAAAGTTGATAAAGGTAGTACAAAGTTTATATGATAGAACAGAAAATGTAGTTAGAGTAGGGGGAAACACGTCAGAAGGATTTATAACAACGAGAGGAGTCAGACAGGGAAGCATACTAAGCCCCCTACTATTCATAATGATAATGGACGATGTATCAAAGAAAGTGAACCAACTCACAAGAGGTGTACAGCTAGGATACTACAAACTAAGACCAATCAGAATGAACGAACTCATGTACGCTGATGACCTTTTATTATTCGCAAATAACAAAAACGAACTGCAACAACGAATCCATAGATGGAAGGAAGCTCTAGAGAAATATAATTTGAAAATAAACCTAACAAAGACAGAAATAATAACGGTCGCAGAAACAATAGTTCATCCTGAAATCGAAATAAATGACCAGAAAATTGAAGCAAAACAACAGCTGAAATACCTAGGGGCGATAATGGACCAATCCGGCAGGATAGACAGGGAAATAGCACACAGGATCAATAAAGTAGCAATGTTATACAGAATATTATACGACCCGTTCTTCCAACAAGAAAGAAGTAACCAAGAAGACCAAAACGAGAATCTACGAATCCGTACTAGTGCCAATGCTCATATACGGTTGCGAATCGTGGGTATTAACGGATTAATTTAAAGAAAAAGGTAGAAGCTTGCGAGATGAGAGTGTTGAGAAAGATTGAGGGCGGTGACACGAATGGACAAGACCAGGAGCGAAACCATTAGAAATAGGCTAAACGTGAAAAGTGTACTAGACAAAATCGAGGCGCAACAACTGCGGTGGTTTGGACATGTAGTGAGAATGAGTGATGGAAGAGTGGTGAAAGTGGTTATGGGAGATGGGAACAGGAAAAAAATAGGAAACAAGGACGACCGCGAAAAACCTGGAATAATACGATCACCGATGCACTAAGAAAAAAGGGACTCGACTGGAACCAAGCTAGGATAGACGCAAAAGACAGGAAAAGATGGAGAAAGACCATCGCCTCGACACCACAGGTAGAAGAGGCTCGGGATAAGTAAGTAAGTAAGTAAGTACAAACTAAATATAAGTACAAAAAAAACAATAAAGGGGGCTATTAATATATATTAATAGACTAACGCACTAAAACATTTCGAGCATAAAATAAAATAACGCGAGGTTTAAAGGAAGCGTATCGAATATTGACTTACAACAAAAAAAAACTAGAATAGACCCCGTGAGGCAGGGCAAAGCAGAGCCAGGTTATGCAAGCGCTCAGCTGATGCGAAACCCCGAATATCAGCTCAGAAAGATCCTAAGTAAGTATTCAAAATTTCTAAAGGTCAAATCTACCAGGATATATGCCCATATAAAAGCAGGGTAGATTTCTCAGTGGAAATACATCAGGTACATAAATGAACGCTAAAGCAATCGCTTGAATAAACCTTCGGCAAACTTGTACCTACGTAAGGACTCGCAAATAAAGTACAATAACGCGGAATTGACAATTATTCTACCGGCGGCGGGCTTTGCGACACAACCGTTACTAACCCGAGATTAGTTATTAGGCAAGAACTTAAACTGCAAACGTCAGGCGGCTGACACGCAAATGGCGACGAAAATAAATATAAATATCTGTATATTAAACAAACCGCAGGCAACGAGCCGTGAGTACAACCCTAAATCTGAAGTAATTAAACGAAAGATCTAACATACGATTTGCAGGGGAGCTCGATGGGGCGCGGCGGCCGGCCGAAAGTAGATATAAATATCTGTATATTAAACAAACCGCAGAGCTGCCTTCACAAAGTCAGGTAAGCTCGATTAATGATTCAATAAAGCTCACTCAAATGCACAAAAATGGATGCTCGAAATTTGCAAAAGCCCTATTATAACAACGCATTAAAATTATACAAAAGCATGCACTAACATCTAACTCGACGAAGCATTGCTATGCCAAAGATATCATACATGCCCTATCTGTTAACGAGACGAGATTCTAATAACTAACTATAAAATACACCAGGGCGCAAATAGCTATATCAGTTTCTTGCCTGTAGTAAAAACATGTCAGCTCCTAACCTGTGGCTTGCGGGGGCCGAGGACGGCAGAAGCAATGGGGGTTCCGGCAGACACAGCGGGAGGCCCAGCGGACCGAGGGAAGCGGTGATTGTGTCGCAGGTGAGTGCAGTGCTACACCCTCCAGCGTAGCTCCCAGGGAATTGTAGAGCTCCTTGACAACTCGATAGTTTTAGGGGCCCAAATCGACGGTTTGGATGCTCGCAGGGTGCAGCCGAACAAGGAATGCTAAGCCTCTTCAGGGAGGAGTTCAACCTCTCGCAGGAAGCGTCCGAACTCTCCCAAGATCGTAGCCGACAGGAAATCCAATCCCACAGTAAATCGAATCCCACAGTAAATCGTATCCGACAGAAGTGCATCCAGTAAATCCAGTCCCACAGTAAATGGCTATAACGCACAACGCCCAAATAAGTCCCAAATAAGAAGAAACTGGCCTTATCTTACCTCACGCTGGAATGAGCCAGAAGAAAGGGCAGAAACAATGCTGGCCTCAAACGAATCCGCAGTTGCGAAGGACGTAAGTATAACCAAATCAAATACGAACGTCTTAAGGGCACATGTGCTGTTTCAGATCCTCCGAAAAATCAAAACGGAGCTGAGCTATACTAATTAGCTCAAAAACTTAAGCACACGGCCGAGGCACTAGCAGCCTGCACCAAGTTTAAAATGGGAAAGACCTCAAAAATCCACCAGCTACCAGTTATCAAAACTTTCCAAAATTTTTGGGCCAGAAGATGCGAAAAAAAACAGCCTGAAAAATTTGACTGCAAGAAGTGATATCCTTTATCTAGCAACAAATAGAATAGTGCAGAATAATTTGTAACAGGGGTTGCCCTAAGGCGCCTATACAAATATCTGTAGGAATATGACCAAAATAAATTTAATTAGTAGAATATGGGTAATTATTCGAAGAGTTGCTTACCAAACTGCTTGATAATTATAGGAAAATAATTAAAAATAAGATACAGCTAATTATACCTAGTTTAAAGCATGCAAAAATTGACAAAAGCCAACCATAAATATTCAAGTTCAGAATTCAGCTAGCAGAGGTTCAATACTACGGGGGACATTCCAAAAGTATCGTAACAAGGTTTTAAAAAACATATAGCTTTAGCTAAAGCTGTTAATATAACTAATACGACTATATCCTCTGATACTACGACTCTGTTTTCATTTGATGCATTGAGAGCTGTTGTAACTATTAGCCGATGAGCATCACTTTTAGTTTGAGAGCAAGGATATTATTTGCAGCTAAAGTTTCTTTTAAAAAATCAATAGAACGACTTTTATGAAAGACATTTGCCAGACAATTTTCTTGAAGAAACTTTAAAAACCTGTCTCTTTCAAATCAAATATTTGGTACAGTTTTCGTTTTTAGACATCGGTCCTGTTCATCAAATTTTTCTGATAATCGACACAAATAACCAATTGCTTTTTTCCATAATTACGAACAATAAAATTAATATAACTATTCAAAATTGCCCAAGACTGTTGATCAAGTTGCCATTTCTTTTTATGTAATAATATTTTTCCATCGTTCACAAACAGTAAATCGTTTTAATTCAGTAATATCTTTTGGTAATTGTACAAAGAGGTAGTAGAACATACATTTTTCGGCGTTCGAATTCATATGTGAAACAATAAAGAAGCCGACCTGCGATTAATTAATAAAATTGATCGATGGTAGTAAAAATCGCAGCTCAACCCCCCTACAGTTTATACACCACGGCAGCTCTGAAAACTCTTTTCTCACCGCGATGGCCCTAGCTAACTCAAATTTCGGCGGCCTTAGATCGTAGGGTTAAATCATCAGCTGTGTACCCTGGAATGTCTTCAAAAAAGAAAAGGAAATGGGCGCCAGAAATCAAAAGATTTTAAATAATAAGAGGAAATAAACTGCAAGTGACTAGCGTTTATTTAATAATTAATAAAAAGTCTTGAAGTGTCAGTAGTAAATAATCAGAATAATTAAAATGCAAATAATGTTATAACAAAATTGTGTACGTAAACTGAAGGTTGCGACACGCATAAAATTAAAAACCCCTTTCGGGTTATTTTAATAACTTTAACACAGTCATTTAATAAATCCTTTAGGATATTGAAATAAAAAAGCGTGACTGTACCTTTTACAGATGGTCGAAATACACATCAAAATAGCAACTTTTAAATACTGAGCATAATTAACTATAAGCATAAAAATTCAAATGTAAAAAGCAAGAGCATGTATGAAATTGAACATTACATGTTAATAACTGCGGAACGTGTGAATTTAAATTCCAAATAATTACGGGTTTAAAATGTATAAATGTAAAATCCAGGTATTGAAGATAATTTGAGATTTAATCCCGGAGTAGCACTAACTAACCTCGAACATAAGCTGGACGTGAACGGCTTTGTTTAAATTGCCGTGGATGCGCCGAAAATTGCTGCGGAAGCATCCTTAAAAGGCAGCAAATACGCCGAACCCAGCAGGTGTCGAAAATGCGATAAGGCTAGCGCCTTGGACTCTGAGATAAACTCGTGATTGAAACTGGTAATTAAGAGCTAAGAAAAAATTTAATTACTATGCGAATAACAAAACAAAAAAGCGCCATCGTACCTGATCATAATCAGCCCTTAGGAAACACAATGCTAATAAAAATTGATTGAGCGCACGTAATTTGACTTAATTAAAATCAAGCCTTAGCCGCGCCGATGACGGCGGGCTTAGGTTAAGACAGCAAGTGCCTCGGACGAAAATTTCGTGCCCAAAAGAAGACTCGCACTCTGATAAGAGATAGCGCGGGTCGAGAGGGCATCGCGCAAACGAAAGGAACTTGATACAGTTACAAAATTCGCTGCTTTGGAAAATTTACGAATTCGAAATGCAAAGGATTTATAATTCAACTAAAAATATACAGGTTAAGCCTGAAATAATTGGATAACTGGGCTAAACCAATTAAGCGAAACCAAAAAATTTTTTTTCATATGTTTGTATATGTTGTATTTAAACGTATTTAATTTATTTGAGTTAATTTAACAATTTTAGAATTATATTTGTATATCATCATCACCATTAATCAGCTCATCTGCGTCCACTGCTGGACATAAACCTCCCGTAGTTTAATCCATTCTTGCCGATCCTGTACTGTGTTTCACCAGGTTGTCCGGATTCTCTTGATATCGTTGGACCATCTTGTTGGAAGTCGCCTTCTGCTGCGATACGCGTCTTGGCGCCGTCTCCACTCCAGAACCTTGTTCGTCCAACGTCCGTCCGTATGTCTTGCCACGTGGCCCGCTCAGTTCCACTTTAGGGTGGCTATCCGTTCCACAGCATCAGTTACTACAGATATTTCCTTCAGATTTTTATTTGATACCTTGTCTTTCAGAGAAATGCCCTGCACTGATCTTTCCATCTTTCCCTGAGCAATGCGTATTTTGTACACAGATTGCTTTGTAAGAGAGAGAGAGTTTCGGCTCCGTACGTAAGCACAGGTAGCACACACTGGTTGAAGACCCTCCTTTTTAGACATATTGGAATATTAGAATTGAAGACATGTCGCAATTTTCCAAAAGCGACCCAAGATAAACCTACTCTGCGGTTTATTTCGCAGGTCTGATTGTCTCTCCCACTGCGGATTTCATGGCCCAAGTATTCATAAAGGTTAACTTGGTTTATGAAATTTCCACCTACGGATATTTGTTCGCTCATAACGGGGTTTGTCATGTATTCGGTTTTATTAATGTTTATATTTAGCCCAACAGTTCTTGATGCTTTATTTAATCTTCGCAACATCTCCTTAGCTTCGTCGATACGATCTGCGATTAAAACGATGTCATCGGCGAATCGCAAGTGATTTAATTTTTCGCCATTGATATTTACGCCCATATCTTGGAAGTCAATTTTTTTAAACATATGCCCCAAAAGCGCCGTGAACAGTTTTGGTGAAAGGACATCACCCTGACGCATCCCTCTTTCGATAGGGAAGTCTTTTGTATTGGCATGAACTTGTACACGTGCTTTGGCCTTTTCCGTATACGCTTTTAAAAATGGCTATGAACCTGTGGTCAACTCGGCATTCTGTAAGGGCATGTAACATTTTGTTTTGGTTTATTGTGTCGCATCCCTTTTCATAATCGACGAATACTAAGAAGAGGGGCTCGTTATACTCTGAATTTTTGGATGAGAGTTTTTATAACCTGTAGGTGGTCATTTAGGCCATATCCTGCACGGAAGCCTGCTTGTTCGCATGGTTGGTAGAGGTAAAGTTTGGATGTAATTCTCTTCGTGATTATTTTAATAAACAATTTGTACATGTGCGACAGGAGGCTTATAATTTACTAGTTTTGCTACATCGCCTTTTTTATGCAGGATTATTATATTAGCTTT
Organism: Agriotes lineatus; assembly: GCA_940337035.1. Lineage (NCBI taxonomy): Eukaryota > Metazoa > Arthropoda > Insecta > Coleoptera > Elateridae > Agriotes > Agriotes lineatus. The sequence goes on along the minus strand of CALNHX010009543.1, from coordinate 28,883 downwards.
GTCCTACTGAGAGGCCGTTGTAGTATTTATCAAGCAAGCATTAAAGAGTTTACAAATATCTTTGAGTAGAGGGGCACCACCTTGTTTTACGGCCTCGATTTCGATTTCGTCGTCACCTGCTGTTTTATTATTTTTCATTTCTCGTAAGGCTGCTCCTAATTCCTAAATGTAATTTCTGGGAGTTCTTCAGACCCTTGATTTTGTACTTTTTGATATATTCGTATTTAGGTTTTTTCTCATTTGGTTCACTGTACAGCGCTCAATTATATTTAAGATTTCAGTTTTATTGTATATAATGTTTATTAAATAATAATAATCGTACAGATTAAAAATTATTCTTTTAATACTATATTTATAATCAGTGTGTCCAAAACCCTTAGGTATGAGGCAACGCGGGGAAATTCAAAAATATAGCTGTGTTGCCACTTTAAAGACGTTATTTTCCATTTTTGATAAATTTTAATATAAAATTCGTAATCAGCGACCCCAAAAACCCTCAGATATCTAATAAAAATAAAAGAAAAATTAGACCTTCGACGCCATTCTGTAGACGCCATTTTGGTTTTTAGACAATTTTGAGGCCAGATTCGTAATTAGCGAACCCAAAAACCTTATGTTATCAAATGTCAGGCAATTTTTTAAATTAAATAAAACTTATTAAAAAACAATTTGTTAATAACAGTTGAAAAAATAGATAGCACACCTTCTCATTTATGGGGAACTTGTCTATAAACTTTTTCCGTAATAAAAAAAATATATATCAAAATCGGTTTTGAGTCAACGAAGTTAGAACTTTTTTCTTAAGTAAATGGACTACAGGGTTTGTATTTTATTGTGACCACATATTTCAGAAGGCACTCGCAAATGAATCCGCTGGCATCAAAGTCAATAGGATACCGATTAATAATATAAAATATGCGGACGATGCCGTTATTATACCTAACTGAAACACTAGATACAGTGGTCGCCAACCTTTTCAATGTGTTGAGCTACTTTGATAATTTTGGAATAGACAGCGAGCTACCTAGTCGTAAGCGACGTAAGCCAACCTAAATGAAATAATGCACAGTTGTATTCGACATACTTGTATTTATTTTTCTAATTAACTAATACATAGGTACTAATAATAAACTAATAACAGAATAACTAATATTACTAATACATACTACATGTATGTGCGGAATAAAATTTAAAAAAAAATAACTACATCCATATCTACCAATCGTAAGTGTTTGAAAAATAAACAATATTTTTATGCAGCTACAATGGCATGGCACAGACCATTTAATAAAAGTGAATAAAAATAACAAAAAGTAACGCACTATTTTAAACGAAAACATGTGCAGATAAAAATACATGTTCAGTGAGAAGGCTGACACTCAGGCTCGTCGACAATTGTTTTAAATGTTTGCAGTATAGTTTAATACAGCCATTCGAATACAGTTATTCAAATGTTCATCTGTAAATCGATTGCGGTATTTGTTCTTAATAAACTATATTGGAGAAAGAAGATTCATACAAATAGGTTAAACTAAATAATACCTTCACTTTCAAGGCAACTCGACATAGAAATGAATATTTTGTCCTTTACTTACTATAGGCCAGATACATTTTGTACTTCAGACTAACGATTTTAAGGCTAAATTATTTTAGAAACGTAATCACTTCCATTTTTGTTGCAGCTGCAAATTAAGTTCGTTAAATTTTTCTGTAATGTCCACAAGAAAACCAAAATGTCTAAGCCGATTGAATTTTCCGGAATCGGTTCATCGCGTTGTTTGAAAAATTGAACTATAGCAGACATTACATCATTAAAACTTTTCAGCACTCGGTCTCTACTTAACCATCGGACTTCAGAGTGAAGAAGTAGCTCCTCGTATTGACAGTCAATTTCATCGGCTAAGGTTTTGATTAATCTTTGTAACGCTTGAGCTCGAATGTTGTTCACAATTTTTACTACCAATTTCATAACGTTGTTAAGTTTTAGAAAATTTCCACATAATGCTTGCTAGTTACATTGTATAGAACAGATCCCATATTGTCTAAGAATGCTTATCTTGCAACCTTGAAAAACAAGGAAGCTATTGTTTAAAATGCTGACTTTGTAACCTTGTATGCACGCGCATCCTATCAGGTGTGCATCCTCCGACGATAAGCGTATCTTAGTTGATTAGAAATGCTATATAAGCTAGTGCATGATATTTTATCTTTAGCTTTTAGAATACCAGCACTTAGGTATATTAGCTCTTAGTTAATTCATATGTTAGGTGTAAGAAATTATCTGACTGTGTCTTTGAGCTCCAATGTGTAACATTGCCGTTGTAAAATAAAAGTGTTTTTTTAAAAGTCGTTTCGACGGCCTTTTTATATAACTGGCGCAGTCGTTCGGATGAACAAAAGGCTTAAAAGGTTTTTCGAAAATTAAAAACCAATTTCACACTTGGTCATTGGGACCATCCGATCATTGGGATCATTACGTCCAATTGAGGATAACAGGACCTAGCAGAATAGCAGTCCAGCACGCAGCATAGCAGTCCATTTGAAGACAACAGGACCTAGCAGTTAAGCAGTCCGTTGGTCATCGCACAATGTACGTGCATTTTTTTCAAATTCATGTGAATTAATTTGTATGCTTAAAAGTAAGCAAGTAAAATTTGTAACGCATCAAAGTAGTGCAATATAATTTTCAAAGTGAAAATCAATTTTTAAAGGTTCAAAGTAAGCAAATAATAATTCATAAAGCATCAGAGTAATGCAAAATAATAATTTTCAAACAAGTGAAACTAATTAATATCAATTAAACTTTAACTATACTAACATAGTTTTAAATATTTACATTAGAAATTTCCCCTAGTCTATAAACTGTTTACTAACATAAATAAAAATATAAAATCAAGTGAAACGAATAAGTAAAATTAATGTTTGTAGTCAAAAGTTTTTTATGTCACGAGATCGATTACGATCACCCTTAGGTAGAACACCTAGAATTTTAATTTTAAATAATTTTAATAATAGTACCTAATAATTCAAATATGGTTGAGCAAAGTACATCATTGTTTCCCCCACATTTTAGCGTAGCATTTTAGACTCCTAGATAACAAATTCTGTTAACGATAACATTTGGGTTCGTGGGATTTGCCGAATATGTGGTTTTTATGGTATTAATTTACGACGGCGTAGTTTTTGTGCTTTTAAATGTCATTAATAATAAATAAATAGAAAAAAGGGAAAATATTTCATATGTTTAAGTTATAATAGACATATTTAATTGTAATGCATAGTTATTGATGTCCTGCTAATGCAATGAAAGGAATCCTTTACAATTGAAATAAACGTGCCAGCAAAAACTTTCCACCCGAGCCGTCGGATTCAAATCAAAATCACGTCCCCTACATTAACATTTGAGTCATAACATGCCATTGTCGGTGCAAGCTCGTCCGAGATTGGACTCCGACCGCTTCAGCGTCTAGCGAGACCTGCAATTTTCCGGCCACCGGGAACGGAACTGTGTGAACCTAGTTTCTTGCACCTAGTTCGGAGTTAGAGTCGTATCAAGTGCACCTGATCCTTTAGAGGAACAGGTTTTACCATCCCTAGAATGAATCTCCCGCGGCCCACGGCGTTGCTCGATCTTGTTGTTCTTTGATCCCAGAATTATATTTATCGCAGGGTTCGCACATTCCCGCACGTCTTCACTAGGGAGTCTACATTCGGAACCTTATAGTAAGCTGACGCACAGAGTTTCTACTTATACTGCGCTGCTACTTGAATAAGACATAATAGCACATACTGTTAAGCTTTGTTACTAATCGTGTATATAATAAAAAGGTGTGAAATATGAAATCACAGGTGGCACAAATTGGCCCGTTTCACCTGTCAACTAGTTTTCCATTCTAGTTGTATTAATGTTATTGCTACAATAATGGTTCATGTTTATAGAAATAATGAATCAGTAAATATGCTTATTATTTACTGGGAGTGTCGTCAAAATGCCGCTGTCGCATTGCTCTTATATGCGGAACGTATGTGTAGAAGCGAATGGTGATAATTTTGACATATCATTTAAGTTAGATTAAATTTAGTTTAATTTTTGTTAAGCCATTTTAGTTCTTAATTTGAATCTTTAACACCCTGTACCTCCGTCAGTTTTGATATTTCGCAAAAGCGGTAAATGAAAAAATGCTTATTTTTAAGCTTTATATCCTGGTAAAAGGAAAGAATCAACTTAAAAATCACCCTGTATATTGTAAATATTAAAATGATATAACAGGTAGATTCACAAACAAATATATATTTATAAGATTCAAGCAAAATTTCTAGGATAATTAATAAAAGTTTAAAAACAATATCTAATTCTGACATCCGTTTATTGCGAATATGTAACTTCTATAATCAAGATTTTATTTACTTTGAGACTATTATTCAAACAGTGCCGTGATAATTTGATACATCTTGTTTAATATAGGCAGGGTTTATTGAAAGTGAAAAGAAAATTTTACAGGGATGTAGTATATAAATGTGCAAAATTGATGTATTACATGAACTATATATCGGTTTAATCTGTATTAGTATATCTAGTATATCTAATTATTTTTAATTTTACAATAATTTGTTAAACACTAATAGTAGATTATGCAATGAGAGAGAGGAATGCGTTATTTTCCTGAGGTGCAATTTGCACTGAAGCAAAATTGCATTCTCTACAAGTTGCATATACTATTTTTTCACCTTGCAAGAAGATTTAAATCGAAAAACCTGTTTTTTTAATAGTAGTTTGTATACCAAGGCACTGAAGTATAACTTTTTATCACGAATGTGGATTTAGTTGCCGAGACCCGTAGGGCCAAGGCAAATAAACCACATGAGGGGTAAAAAGGAACTTCAGTGCCGAGGTGTACACTATGTTTTATTTGAAATCGAGAAATCGTGTAATTACAACATTTAAACCAACTTTTGTAGGTTATGTTCGGTCGATTGACGTTTATCTGTCGCCTCGCCACCTACAAAAAAGTCGTAAAACAATGGATTACTTCACTGCCGATTTCTCGTATTTTAATGACGATTTCGGCGTACTTCACTGCCGATTTCAAATAAACGTCATTTATTGACATTTTAGTCAAAATTATTTTAAAATTAGTAGCCTATGGTAAATTTTAAAGTGGGTGGCACTGTAAGTCATTATGACAAGAGCTCACAATTATGTCAAATTCGAGGTTATCAGGTTAAGTTTTGCGTCAGTTTTGACACAAACTGACGCAAAACCTAACCTGCTAACCTCGAATTTGACATAATTGTGAGTTCTTGTTGCTCAGTCATAATAAAAACTCCCTAGGGAAATTTCTCTCCTCTAGGGAGTAATTCATTGTTTCTCTCACGATTTTGGTATCGTAGTGTAGCCTGACGGGCTAGTTTAATTTAATTTAATTGCTACAACTGTCAGGTTGAGACTGGTTTTCCAAGGTTAGCTCAAAATGCCAAGATCCAGGTGATAAACTCAGTTAGTAACGTAGGAATGAAACACATACCAACATTCTACCATTGTATAATAATCATTAACTATATACATTAAATTAAATTGTACTAAACACATGAAATAATAAAATGTAACAATGTTTATAAAAATTAATTAATTCCTCTAACGGGGCATTTCGCTCGCTGGTAATCGGGCGGTGACGCTCTATTTCGGGACAGCTTGTATATACATTAGTTCCATTGTCGTGTAGGCATTGCGTCGGACCTGAACAAATAATATGACAGGTTGGTGGACCGCCACGTAATGGCGGACAATAACAATACACTCGGTCATGAAATTGTTAAATATACGAAACTGTGGTCAATATTAAACTAAATTTTATGCATACCTAGTGCGTGTTTAACGGTGGAACTCCAAGTGTTCAGTTGGTGGACGACGAAATTAATTTGTTTTACCTGCCAGCTGTTTTACTGCCCCAGGTAAGTGAATTTCGATCGAATAGCGCTGTTTATGGGCGACGGCCTATGGCTCGTTCGGCGGGGCTGTCCTGGTGCCGAGAAACTTGCTTCACGGACGGAGTTGTCACCGGCGAGCTCGACTTGGCCTTCCGGGTGTCCAAACTCTGGAGGACGTCGTCGGCGAGTTCGGCAAAGCTCTCCTTGTAACTAGGTGTTCGACGTCGTCGTCGTCGGGCCTGAGAAGACTTTCTAGGTGGGGGGCTAGGAGAATGACACGGAAGAGTCTGGCGACAATCCTAGTGTCCGGGTGTTTGGATAACGCCGCTGAAGAGTCTGGCGACAATTCTAGCGTCCAGGTGCTTGGAGAACAACGCTGAAGAGTCTGACGACAATCCTAGCGTCCAGGTGCTTGGGGAGCGACACTGAAGAATCTGACGACAATCTTAGTGTCCAGGTGTCTGGATAACGACACTGAAGAGTCTGACGACAATCTTAGCGTCCAGGAGCTCGGGTAACTGGTCGGAGTTCTCTCGAAAAGTCCGGAGACACTCCTGAGAGAGCGTAAGCAAGGAGAGAGGACTGAGAAAATTCTAGGAAATTCTGTCTTGTTGGGGCTTCGATTTCTCTTTTTATACCTGGTGCGGGCGTAATCAGAAGTTCGTAGTTTCACTTTGACCGAATCTCCGTTGGGCAGCCCGATCCTGACCAGGCTTCTCCTCTTCTTTCTTGACAAGCTGATGAGGTCCTTTCTCGCTGGTGGGTCTGTAGCCTCCCTCTCAGCTGGTATGGATGCGGCAGCTTCCTCTGCTGTTTCCAAAGCGGCATCCTCAGGCGAGGAGCACGTAGTGCGGATTGCCGGGACTCCGGGGCTACTCAATGGGACTACCGTTGATGACACTGGCAGGGAGGAAGGAACTTCAGGCGGCAACTCGGGCGGTACGTCGGATCTGTTCCACCACTTGCGGCTGTCTTCGACAGGCGGCTGGTGCCTTTGGGGAAACAGGATCGGTAGGTGCGTCTGGATCGAGCGGCGATGATTTGGGATTCCCCAAACAATTCTGAATGGCCAGGGCCGCGCTTCTTCTCTTGCCTCGGGTCTGATGGGACTCATCTTCCGCAGGATACGAACTGAAGCTATGAAGGTTTGGGACGCCCCTTATATTGTGGATTTGCCCTGTTATCACTCCCACCTGCTCCTCCAGGTGGGGTGGGGGCGAGCTGGTGCGCAAGTTTGAGGTCCTTGACGTGGACGCGGCCTATGGATCGGCCACTCTGGAGGTCGCCTAATTCTACTATGACTGGTGAGAGGATTTTCTTGATTCTGTAAGGGCCGGCATATTTGGCGGCTAACTTCGCCGATATTTCCCGAGAGGCATCTGATAAGACGCGGCCTCTCTTATATACCTGTTCGCCGACTCGGGGGCGGTACTCACGACGATGGTGGTTATAGTGGTGCCTTTGTTTTTCAAAGGCATTTGCTTAATTATTCCTTACCACCTGTATGATGTCGCTTAGTTTCTGTAGCTGGGCCTCGTACATCCGGGGATCTGGGGCTTCTTCAGAGTCTAGTTGGTTTTCAATGGGTAAAAACGCATCGTACAGTACTGATTTTTTATTTTTAATCATTTCTATCTCATGGAAGAGTGGAAGTGCATAAAAAGCTATTTCGTATTGAAAGTAATCTTCTAACTATTTCTCAGATCTTCTAGATACACTTTTTCTAATTTTACCAGAGGTACTTGTACTAGTTTCATGTTAATTGCCATAGAAACTACATTGACAATCTATAAAAGCATGTGCATGTTTTCAAGAATGCCTGCAATAAGAAAATTAGCAAATGCCCTTAGAATATCATGCTTTCGACTTCTTTAACCTCGAAACAGGTCGTCGCACGAGAAAAACCTATAAAACATTTCTTGTAGATAATATACTCTTCTTCAATTTTAATAATAATATATTTCACTCTAACGTTGATACTAACCGAGCTATTTACAAATAATGACAAAAATAAAAATTTGTTGTCCATTTTTCAAGATGCCGGTCAAATCCGGGCTTTCTAGGGGGTGCAATTTTAAGAGTAATTTCTTAACACGAAATCAAACAGATTAAAATTAATTCCAGCTTGTCCGGAGTTGCTTCCGCTAACAGCCATTTTAAACGACTCATCAACTGGCTTATAAGTAAATTTAGATTTTTGGAAATTTATTTATTTTGACACGCTAATTTTATGCAGTTGCTAGGAAAATCGTTGTAACTAAGCTGGTTGCCCATTGTTTTTATTTTATAATTTTGCAATGCTCCAGAAAATAATTTATATAGGAGCAAATTATCAAATGTTTGCCAATTAAACTGACATAACATATTTAAAATGTTGTTATTTGGCATTTACCTTCTCGGGAGTGCCAGCAGCCTCAACTTGGTGCAGGTAACTATTAGAATTGCTGTGGAGGTGTAGGAGCTTGTTCCGTAACTATTGCGAATGCTTCAAAGTACGGTACATTTATAAGAGGTTTGATCAATATTGTGTGTTAGAGACCAAGTTATAAATCCGTAAGATTAATAAGAAATAAATCAGTTTATATATTTTATAATATTTAATTATTTGAGAAACGCTGATAATTAATATGCAAAGGGCTGCCGAATTGAAGGGCTAACTAAAATGTCAACTCACAATTCTCTATTAAGGAAATCTCCTTTACCGGAAAATTTGAGTTTTAATAGAAAGAGTCGTTATAAATTTCTTCCAACCTGAATGAGAATAATATCATGCAACACGGAAGTCCATGATGATCAATAAGAGTAGAAATGAACAGTGAAGATAAAAAAATAAGAGAGTCCTGCAACGATATTAGGGAGGCCGGGAATACATTAGACAATTTATAATCAAGATTTTTTTCAGCTCAGGTGAGGTATTTAGTTATTTCAAATGTGTACCTTGCGATAGCTTACATATTGGGTTACGTAGTGGACATGGAAAAAGTTGAATATAGTACAAAGTTTAGGTATTTCTGACTCCTCTTTTGAGTTAAGCCCTGGTTACTGTCCAAACTATCCCCTTATATGGGGTTACATTGGGCAATGCAAAGGCATACGATAAGGTGTAACAAATAATAACAAAATGTATTGAACACTATAAGTATATTTATCTACTCCAGTGGGATAAGTAACGCATTACGTCACTCATTTGACACTATTTCAGTTAGGTAATGAAGCTCATTACACCACTCAGTTATGTAATGGTTTCATTACGCAACTGAGTTGTGTAATGACTTTATTACGTAACTGAAATAGTGTCAAATGAATGACATAATGACATTTGCCTATAAAATATTTTTGAAAATGACAGATCTGACATTTCTCTTAATGCACTCAATTTTAAGCAGTCGTAGATAAAATTTTGTACAATACATATGTGATAATGCATCATTAATATACGTGTGTGTAAGTTACAAACGAGTGCGTAGCACGAGTTATGTAAGCACACAAGTATATTAATGATGCTGTTATTCCACTTGTATAGTAAATAACTATTGTGGCGTTCTGTAATAGTAATCTAATTGCACTGCTCTACTAAACTGGTAATGCTCACTCTGATTAATTATTTCTTTCAGTTGCTCAATTTATCCGTATGGATAGTCAGAGCCAAGGTCCGATGCATAAGTCAATTATATAGACGCAGTACACATTAAAAATAGTTATTTATGGTACAAGTGTGTTATAAGGGAAATAAGTCACGAGAAAAAACGGGTAAGCCACGAGCACTTTGTGCGAGTGGCTTTGTTTTTAAAAGTGACTTATGACCGATAACACACGAGTTCCATACATAATTTTATCCAACACCTTCAGAATTTCGTTAAAACGCATCCTTTTTCTGATGACAGTTGTGACATTTTTATTTGACAAATTATTAAAAGTAGCTCAATTTATGGGAAGGCTTTGACGCGATCACCATGGCACATAAAAGTTTTGTTTACATTGAAACAATAATCGTGTTTGGTTTCACAAAAGTGTCAACACATGAAAACAAGGCCGAATACCTAATGGAAGAAAAAGTGTTTGTTCCTGCTGAAATTCAAAATGATGCTAAACTAGCATTATCAAAAATAATACCCAAGAAATCGAAGGATATTTATGAAAAGGAATTCGGGCTATTCAAGTCCTGGAGAGAAGAGAAAGGAGTTAGTGGTATAATCGAAGAAATATTGTTGGCGTATTTTGTTGAAATTGGAAAGAAAAATGTAGGTTCGTCAATGTGGACAAAATACTCGATGTTGAAAGCAACGTTAAAATTTCATAAAAATGTCGACATATCGAAATATGGTAGGCTTATATCTTTCTTGAAAAGTGAGTCAAGAGCACATAAACCAAAGAAAGCCAAGATTTTGGAAAAGGAACATATTGAGCAGTTTCTAAGAAGTGCTCCGGACAGTGAATATCTGATGGAGAAGGTGAGATAGTGCCTATTTGATTTCCGTAAATCCTATTTAAATATATGTTTATAGGTTGCACTAATAATGGGTATTGCGGGGGCATGCCGTTGTAATGAGCTGACAAATTTGAGTGTTGAGCACATCGAAGACAAGGGATCATATCTCTATATTTCCATTCCTGATACAAAAACCAACAAACCTCGAAGTTTCACTGTCATAAACGAGGGATATCCTGTCAGTCCTATTGATCTCTATAGAAACTATGTTTCATTACGACCTGCCAAGGTACCACACCGTAGATTTTTTTTGAATTACAAACATCAAAAATGCACGATCCAACCAGTTGGAATAAACACATTGTCTAAGGTGCCATTCCGAATCGCATCTTACTTGAAACTACCACATGCAGAGGCTTACACTGGTCACAGTTTGAGACGGTCTTCTGCTACACTGTTGGTTAATGGTGGAGGCAACATAACAGCGCTTAAACGCCACGGTGGATGGAAATCGTCTACTGTGGCAGAGGGGTACATTGAAGAATCGTTGGGAGAAAAAATTAACACAGCAAGAAAAATTCAAGGAGGTTCTGAGTTCACCACCGCCACTGTTCCAAGTATTGTAGTGAATAGCGCAGAATCACGTAATGAAATTTCCAATAATAATGTAAATTGTCAAATGACTAGAAGTAACAACTATGCAATTGACATTAATATAAATATTAATATTAATAAGTGATGTTCTAAAATGTATTATATTGAGTATGTAATATTGCGTTATGGATGTAATATGTTCTGTAATGTGTTCTGAATAAAATGTTAATTTTCAATAGTTTTTTTTATCGAGAGTGACTTATGGTTTATAACACACTAGTGCCTTATGGTTTATAACTCACTAGTGACATATAGGCCACTTTAAATTCCTAAAATCACCATAGTTATGGGCTTAATAACTCACAGTGTTGGATAAATAGTATTTATTACTCTAAATGTCAATTTTATCACTAAATTACAAGTGCTTATGTAATATATGCTCAATAAATAAGTAAACAATATGCATTCGACGTGGACGATGGAGCCTGGGCAGAGCGGAAACCCACGATACTGGTATTCTGGGTATACGTAGTTCGGTTGCCGCTGCAAAATTGCCTAGTAGAGTTCGGCCGTCGAAATGGCCGTTGCTGAAGCTAAATAAGGCAAAGTTAAATAGCGTTATTTACATCCGATGTAAAACCAATATCGTTAAATTGTGACTAACAGCCCTGGTGCTCGTGCTCATCGGTGGTGAATCGAGTGGTACTGGTATTAGACGATTTCTGGGGCTATTTTCAGTTCAGTTTGAGAAGTTAAAGAGTACGGTTGTGCGCCGATATAAGTGTTGTGAACTTTCCCAGGAATATATAGTGTTTACCTTACCAATCATAAGTAAATTCGTATGTGCCGTTTGCACTCATAAAGTCGTAAAGAACGACGAAATAATATGTGATACGTGCGACAAACCTATCCACACAGTATGTACAGGTCTGTCACGTGCCGAGATAAACTGTATCAGGGATGATAGTAGGCGGATATCGTACGAATGTCCCTCATGTAAGGGCGATAAAGATATGTTTAAACAGCTAAAGTCTATTGTTACCCAACTACAAGAAGAAGTTCAAAAGCTGAAAGCCGGGATCGCTATACAGAATAGTGATACAAATGGCGACTTCATGCAAAGTGTTATTGCAGAAATGCAAGAGCGACAATTTCGTGAATCTAACGTTATTGTTTTCAATATGGGGGAGTCTAAAAAATCTACTACTGACGACAGGATCGAAGAGGACTTGGGGCGAGTGAAGGAGTTGCTTATCGATACCGGGCTCAGCGGTAATATAATCGAATCTGCCAAGGTGTACAGGCTAGGCAAGTTCAAGCCAGGAGGTACGAGGCCGTTGAAAATTCTTCTTAACAACAGAAACTCGGCTATCCATGTGCTAAAGAGCAAAGCAAAAATTAGAAATAGTTTAGTGAAAGTATCGGCCGATCAAACTCTAAAACAGAGGGAGTATTTCAAACATATAAAAAATAGATTAAATAAATTGATCGAAGATGGCGTGACAAACAAGACAATAAAATTTGTAAATAAAATTCCAACGGTAGTCGACAGTTTGCTACAGGTGCTGAGGCAAAAAACCAGTCGAAGTAATATCACGGCCGCTACCTAAGGTAAACGAAAATGGTTCCGACAACATAGAGGAAGGGGGTGTGCGTTCGAAGTATATTTTGTACATGAACATACAGAGTTTGTTGGCGAATAAAACGGAATTGGAACTGTATATTCGAGAAATAGACCCATTAATAATTTGTTTAAGTGAAACTAGAATTACCCATGAAATTGAAGATGCGGAACTCAATATTATGGGTTACAAATACTTAATTTGTTACAGTAACTCTAGACATACAGGTGGTTTTATGATTTATATTCGTAATGACTTAAACTTTTATCAAGGCATCAACTACGTAGTGTACAAGGATTACTGGGCATGTGCTATTAAAATTAAAGTTAATAAATTACAGTATAAAATTATGGTGATGTACCGCTCCCCTAGTGCAGTCCCTGGTGCCTTTTTTCAAGACTTTGAAAGAATATGTGAGGAATTCCTGGGCAAAGATATGTGCATCATTGTGGGCGACTTTAACATTAATTACAGTTCAAATTCGTTCTATTCGAATAAGATGAAACTATTAATTGAGAATCTAGGTCTCAATCAATTGGCTCAGGCCCCGACAAGGATAACGGAAACGAGTGAGACCATAATAGATTACATCATAACAAACAACAGAAATATTAAATATGCAAATCGCTCTACGCCAAAAATATCGGACCATAATAATTTGTTAATTGAAGTCAATTATACATTAGTTAATAGCAAGCAAATTATATATAAACGTTGCTACAAAAATTTCTCTATTGAGAACTTCCACAACCTGTTAGTAAACAGCGAATGGAATAGTTCAAATAGTAATGTTGATTATGCAGCGGAATCATTTACTAATACCTTATTAGGTACTCTTGATAATCTATGGCCATTAAAAAAATGTTTGTTGGCAAGTAGATTCTCTCATAAACAATGGCTTACACAAAATATAATTGCTGATATAAAAATTAGAGACATTTATTTAGTACGGCTATTCAAACTCGAAATGCTGTAGATTGGGAAAATTACAAGACTGCACGAAATAAAGTCGTTACTAGCGTGAAAAAGGCCAAAGAAATGTATTATTTTAATGAAATAGATAAAAATAAGGCAAACAGTAAGTTGATGTGGAAAAACATTAAAAACCTTGTTTATTCTAAAGTAGATAACAATATAAAAGAAATTATGTTCGGTGACCTCCTTGTAAACGACCAAATGGAAATTGCAAGTAAATTCAATCAATACTTTATAAGTAGCATTAGTGAAATTGAAAATAGCATACCGATAAAAAACAATTTTTCAGATATATTACCCAAAATTTGCACCCCTATCAACACTTTCGATTCATTTACAGAAATATCTATGAGTTGCTTAAATAAAATTGTTAAAAATCTCCCAAACAAATCCGGGTCGGAAGGTATTTCTGTAAGAAATCTAAAATTGGCTAATGAAGCGATTGGAAATCGTCTACTAGATATAATAAACTTATCTTTAAGAAATGGAGTTTTCCGTCAACATGGAAAAAGTCAACAGTTATACCGATTGCAAAAATAGCGTAAACTGCTCAGATTTTAGACCCATAAACATACTTCCACCATACGAAAAAGTATTAGAAATTGTAGTAAAAAAACAGCTTCTAGAATATTGCAATAAAAACAAAATAATCGCTGAAACACAGTCTGGTTTTAAGTCGCAGCATTCATGTGAGACAGCCTTGCAGGCCACTATCTTAGACTGGAAACAGCAAATCGCGGATAAAAATGTTGTTATTGTTGTGTTTTTGGACTTGCGGCGGGCGTTTGAAACAGTAAACCGAGATCTTCTACTGGCCAAGTTAGAAAAAATGGGTTTTACCAATAGGGTATTAACATGGTTCCAATCGTATCTATGTAATAGATCAAAAACTGTAAAAATAAATAGTTCATGCTCTAAGCCACTCATAAATAAACACGGTGTCCCGCAGGGAAGTGTACTTGGGGTTTATTTATTCTTATTATTTATAAATGATATTGTTTTTCATGTCAAAAAATCCAAGATACACTTGTTTGCGGATGACACAGTTATATATACCTATGGCAAAGATTTTGACTCAGTTGTGAGGACTTTAAATGAGGAATTCGCGGCAATATTTTAGTGGTTATGCTCGTGCAAACTTAAGTTAAATATAGCAAAAACGAAATATATGATCCTAGCAAATAAGCACATGCATCAACAACTTGTACCAACTAAAAATAATCAAATTCTTATAAATAATCAGGAAATTCAACGGGTTGATGAAATAAAATATCTGGGTGTTGTAATTGATGAAATATTAAATTTCAAACACCACCTTCGACTTTTGATAAATAAAAACTCGAAAAAAGTTAATTACATATTCAGACTAACAACATATCTCAGTAGTTATAGCAAGTTCATCATATACAAATCGCTAATAGCACCGACACTGGAATATTGCTCCTCAGTTCTGTTTATGTTATATTATTGTGATATTAAACTTATGCAAAAAATCCAAAACCGAGCGATGCGTGCAATAATAAATTGTAACAGGTTTACACCTGTGAAATATATGTTAAGTAGCTTAAGCATCATGAGCGTAAAACAAAGATTAACATTTAATACGTTAGTATTTATATACAAAATGTTAAATGGTAAATTGCCTCAATATCTAAATCACCATGTAAATTTTGTGAATGAGATCCACAGTCATGACACACGTTCCCGAGATCACTTGTTTGTAAGAACATTTAATACTAATGCCTTAGAACGGACGGTCATCGGACGTGGCTTTAAACTGTATAATATGATTCCAGGGTGTATAAAAAATTAAGCGGAGCTAAGGAAATTTAAATCACGCTGTGCAGAGTATGTCCTCGAGAACGTACCTTTCCAATAAATTGATAATAAATAGCTACTCGAGTAAAATAAATTTAATATATTTAAAATCAGATTAGCAGTATATTTAGATTATTATATTTTACTGTAGAAATAGTCTTTTATTTTCTTCCTTTAAGAACTGAATGTAAATAGCTAAATGCTAAATAAAGAGTTTATTATATTATATTATTATATTATTATGAAGGGGAAAAGGGATTTTTTTGTCAGTTTGCCGGAAAATCTAGCGAATTTTTCAAATTGCCAGAAGCTGAATAGCAAATGAACAAATTAAGCGGATTTTCTCCAAAGTTGGTGCGAATCTGAAAAAGTACACATGAAATTTTGACGGCGCGTCATCTAGTGACTAGTACCCGAAATTGTGTGAATGTAACTGGTTTGTTTCTAGAAGGTAGGTAGCTGTACAGTGCCTTTATATAGACAGTGGCGACAATGGGGTGTCCTATTTTTGATTGGCTCCCTAGATCACGTGGTTTTAGCCGCCATGTTTATGCTAAATCACTTGTGATTCGTGTTATATTTTTGGCAGTACTGAAGTGTATTGTCAGTCTATGTCAAATTCGAGGTTAGCAGGTTCGGTTTTGCGTCAGTTTTGACACAAACTGACGCAAATCTTAACCTGCAAATCTCAAATGTTTTCAGTACTGCCAAACGTAAAACACGTATCACAGTCGACTCTGATCACAGATTTAAATAAACACCCGTTAGAAATTTGCATAAATATGGCGGCGGGGGTGTGGCTTAGTTGTATTGTCGCCACTGTCTATATAAAGGCACTGTAGGTAGCTGTAAGCAGTGCCTCTGCTTTGGAATAGTGCAACGTATGTTCATTTAAAAAGAAGTGCGGGACTTTTTTTAAATTATTTTCAAGTAAATCGGTAATTCACGTAGCAAAATAGACCGTTCGGGTCACAACCTTCTATAGAAGGTTGTGCTTCGAGGTAATAAATGCAAGTTCCAATGTTGCAACATCTTTTGTCTGAGTTTTACAAAATGTTAGAAAATACAAATTGTATTTAATGCATAGTGTTTTAATTTAAGCACCCAACAACACAATATAGCTATTAAGACAACTAGTGTTTTACAGAGGATTTTTAAACTGTAAAACACGAGTTGGCTTCAATATTTTTTCTACAGCCGAGGAGTTTGTTAGCTTAAATGCCCTAGGGGCTTCGCCCTTCTCCAAAGCGTCCCTCGGAGCTCCACTCCTCTCCAAGGGGGCCCTCGGGACTCCGCTCCTCTCCAAGGGGGCCCTCAGGGCTCGGTCCCTCTCCAAGGGGGCTCTTGCAGCTCCACCCCTCTCCAAGGGTGCCCTCAGGGCTCCGCCCCTCTCCAAGGTCAGTTTGCGCTAACGTCACATATTATATAAATTATGTAATATATTATATAATATATAAAATATAGGAAATAATGAACACAAAAAATAAGCAACGCAAGTTGGAGAACTTCTTTTTTTTTTAAAGTAAAATTGCCCTCGGC
Source organism: Agriotes lineatus (assembly GCA_940337035.1). Lineage (NCBI taxonomy): Eukaryota > Metazoa > Arthropoda > Insecta > Coleoptera > Elateridae > Agriotes > Agriotes lineatus. The sequence continues at coordinate 11,978 of CALNHX010009543.1, read as the reverse complement.
GTGAGCGAGAAAGAGAGATTTCCTTCACCTCTTTTCCAGCCACAACTTGGTTGCCTTCCACTGCAGGGAAACAAAATGCAGCCCCTGTTGCCGCAACAATGTATGCATTTTTTCCAATTACCTTTTCTACTAATTCGATGTAATGTAGCAAGTTTCCTTCAATGCATACTTGACTACGACAAAGTCATCAATAGCCACTTCCACATCTTCACTCGAAGTCTGCAGACTCTTCTCATCCTAGCTGATATTCGCATTGATCGTCTTCGCTTGAGAGCGCTAAACCAAATTTTTTGTTTTTATTGGTTGTTTCTTTTCCTTCGCATCTAATTCTACTTTTTCTGGAGTCACACATTTTACTTTCCAGCGCACTTGTTGATTTTTCTTTCTTGGAGCTACCTTAGATATGGTGCTATTGCTTCTGGAGTCACGACACAAGAAGGCGCTGGGGCGATAGTGTCAAACTTTGCTCCATCAATTCTTGTTCATCCAAATTTATATCTCGTTCTAATAAAGAGGAGACAGGATACTCACGAGTTTGCACAGAAATTGGAGCAATTCGCTCAGGGTTCATTACTTTAGGCATCGGTCGATCGGACACGGCAGAAGACAGAAGATCTGCATCAGTGAAAATATTTCGATCGAAATGGACAATGGCAGCAGCACGGAAGCCTGATTTAACGCAGTGCTGCACAGCGCTGGCAATGCGTAAATGTGTATGGTACTGTTAAACGCATTTAAGAATTAATGGTACTGCTTAAGTGCTTTTTGAAGGTCCAACAACACATCGGTCAAGGGTGCAGCTTAGCGGAGGTGTTACGAAGCAGTATGAGAAACACAATCCCATTTTGTTTACAAAAATAAATCCCAAACAGGCTTAAATATGACTCATGATTGTACAGTAATAATAATACTAGTTTTTATGGTGTGCAGAGCATGTTTTCTTTAAAAAAATGAGGAATTCTGACAAAATTGTCCTTCGTTGGTGGACAAGTTCAAAAGCCCTAACTGGCGCTTTCGGCATCATTCGATTTGTATCAAAACGTACTTTGGGGAACACCCAAATGGTCGGAAGTGCATTGCAGTTGGCACAACTTATTCCTACTTGCGTTATAAGCTTTCTTTCTTATCGAAAGTGGCTTGAACAATCTGCTTCTTTTCCTTTGGAACCGTTGCAATATCCATCTCATCTAAATTAAAAATATGGTTTGGCCGGAAGGAGTGCTTTCTTAGGACGATTTCGAGTTTATCGAAGAAGATGCCAACATGTGTCTGCTAAAGGCTGTCATACGCCCCTAAACTAGTCGCTTCAGGCGTGCGCAGAGAGAGTGCGTGATTTCTCTTCAAAGAAAATGAAAACCAATCTGATCCTGCGGCTTTATGTTTTTCCCAACTGGGAGAACCTGAAGACAGTTCTTTTTGCCATATTAATAAGCTAGGGCGCTGATCTTTTGAGGTGCTAGTCCATAGAGTATATGGGAGCAAGTTTTAAGATATTTGGCAATCAATTTTAGGTCTGCTGTGCAGTTGTGTGGATGTGTATCCGAGTTCGCTCTTTTCAACTAAGTCGATTGTGAGTACTGAATCACATATTATTAAGTTCAACAAAATACCTATAAAAATAATATCGAGATGGCACCGATTAGCACTTCTCTAATGTGCAAACAAGGTTTAAATGGTGATAAAGAAATAAAACGCGACAACTGCAATCAGCCAGTACACACTAAGTGCTCAAAATTACCACGTAGCAAGGTTCAACTATTGACCTCGAAAGATCGCCTCATCAATTATTTTTGAATAAATTGCGAACAACGAGCTGAATTAAAAGAACTAAAGAATCGTGTCGTAGACTTGAAAAAGGAGATAGGTAGAACAGCTAAAAAATGCAAATGTATCAGGAGCGCCAGGGTCTCAATATCAACTTACTGAGATTATTACCGCAGAGATTGCCGAACCCAATCACCGTGCTCCAATCATCATATTATTTAATCTAAAGGCATCTTCATCACAGTACCCCAAGGAGCGACGATCTTATGATATTCAACAGGCGGTTGATATCATTGAGAAAGTAGATCCTGAAATTCGCGCCAAAAAATGATATTCGCGTGTTCCGATTGGGAGCGGCTCGCACTCAAGTGGATTGCCCGTTTAAAGTTGTTTTACCAGCAGCAGATGCCCTTGCAATTCTGAAATTAAAAAGTATGCTCCCACGGGATAGTAACGTAAAAATTGGCTCCGATCAAACTATTGCTCAACGAGATTACTTAAAACACATGCAAGATACTTTAAAGGCTAGAGTGCAGGATGGCGAAGGGGAGCTGAGTATTAAATATGAGAATGGAATACCTGAAATAGTTAAACTTCGTAAAAACTAAATAGGCATAGTAGGTTCATTGAAATTACTTACATATACACAAATATTAATTCTACAGGTTGTATACAAATTGGCGCAAAAGCTCCAGGTAACGATATTTCTTGTACAATTCGAGTCGAAAATCTTAATACGAAAATGTTGGATTGGTCTTCATGAGCCCTCAATAGCGGTACTAGATAAAAACGATTGTTTCTTTCAGGTAAAGTACCCTTTCTGTTTTAAATACTTACGACAAAATGTCATCAGGAAAAGTTGTTCAAAATGTAAAATTGTGGTCCTATACAAAATTTCAGAAATGTCGACGTACTTTTATAAAACCGTGTGCATTAGACCAAGTACTTTTGTGATTATTTCACACAACTGTCACATGACTGATATCATCCAATGAGAATCATGCATTTTTTGAAAATCGACCAATCCCGAACTGATTAGCTGATAAGCGCCCGTGGGCTGCTAACCAAGCAATAAGCTCCCTAGGGATGATTATCGACCCCTGGATGGTGTCATAATTAGAAATAGAAATGCAAGAAACAAGCAATTTGAGTTTTTTGGCATTATTAGATCAATTTTAAATCATAATTCGTATACGGGTTTTGTGTAATAATCTTCAAAACAGAAACGCGGGCAACACACTTACATATAATTTTGACCGTGCCAAGAGTAATCGTGCTGGTTGCCCTTAGAAAACTGCCCTCGGACAACCCTCGGGACAGTTTTCATTGCAACCAGCACTCGACCCTTGGCGTGTGCAAAATTATCGGTAAGTATGTCTCGCCCTTGTTATATTACTATTGATAACATGGTTTCATAGAAGTAAAGCCGATGTTTTTGAAATTTAGCATGAGACCATAATTTTACATTTTGAACAACTATTTCTGATGACATTTTGTCGTAATTAAAAGGAAGGGGTACTTTTCCTGAAAAATCAATTGCTTTTATCTACCGCTCGTGAGGGCTCATGAAAACCAGTCCAACATTTTCGTATTAAGATTTTCGACTCAGAATTGTACAAGGAATATCGCTACCTGGAGCTTTTGCGCCAATTTTTATACACCCTGTATAACATCGAAATTTAATGAATTTGAATTAACTGTAGATAGTCTTAATTTAACAATAATTTTGCTTACTGAGGCATGGTTAAACGGGGAAAAGCAAAGTAGTCTCGTAATGCTAAGAAATTATAGTCTATACAGAAAGGATAGGCAAACAAAACAAGGAGGCGGTGTCCCCATTTATCTAAAAAATGAGTTTAATTCCCGTAACATAGTTGTTCAACAAAATATTATGTATCCAACTGTAGAAAACGACTCTAGCATGGCTAACGTGAAGATAGATCGTACGGAGATTTTGATTGAGTGTATCTATCGTCCACCTGACTCCACTCCAGAAAATAACGCGATTATGTTAAACTCACTGTATATATAATACTGTGAACAAAATTCTAACCTACTGGTATTTGGTGATTTCAACTTTCCGGACATTGACTGGTGAAAAGCATCTGTAACCAAGTCAAATAAGACTGCAACATTTTTATAGACATGTATTTGAATTGTAACTTTAAGCAACTGGTTCAGCAGCCCACTCCATATTGCAACAATGATAAACCGTCATTGTTGGACCTGATTCTTGCTACAGACTATGAATTCATATCTTTTGCAAATTAGTGCTATTGGTTACGTCGCAGATAGTCACTGACAATTCGAGTACAAAATTAGAGACACCCAGGAGAAACTTTTTTAAGGTCAACTATGCTAATATAAACGATGTTTTACTGGCCAGTGGCTTTGAGTCATCAGAAAATGTGAACGAATCTTTAGTAGAATTCGACAGATTGTTAGATTGGCTATAACATTCGTTCCTGAAGATAAATTTAGAAAAAACACAGAGAAGCAGGGGATTACACCAAAATTGAAATCTAGCATACACAAAAAACGTCTATTGTGGGACAGATATGACGTACCAAATTACGATCGGATTACAATGAATATCGTGTTCATGCAAACATTTTAAGAATTTTGAATTACGAACTGGAGTAAACATAAAGCGAGCTTAAAAGATACTGGACCAAAGAACTTCTAAAAATATATTAAACGATTTCGAAAATGTAAATCATTACTCATTATCCTACGAAGGTTAGCTGATGATGAATTGCAGAGTGTAGTAGCTGAGATGTTTGCTAAACAATTTCACAGAGCATAATATGTTTGTGAAGCTATGGAAATATTCCTTTTTTGACAAGTTCTACCCGAGTAACAGCGAGCATTACAATAGAGTTTAACGAAGAATCAGTATACAAACAGTTGAGGGCGATAAATTCGCACTCCAGCCCTGGTCATAACGAACCGGCACCGCATTTCTTTAAATTTTGTGCTGCGACTCTGTGAGGTCCACTAACCTGCATAATGAAGCAATCTCTACAGCAATCGAGAGTCCCAACACCCTAGAAACAAATTACTGTAATTCCTATTTACAAGAAGGGAGATAAACTTTTACCCCAAAACTATCGACCTGTGAGCCTAACATCAGTGCTAGGAAAGTGCATGGAAAGAATAGTGGCAGCATAGCTTATAAATGTTCTCATTGAAAATCACGTGATGCCCGATACACAACATGAATTTATGCCTCGAAGATCAGTTGCAACTAATCTGTTGGTGAATTTCAACATCTGAACAAGAGCCTTTCATGAAGGCAAGGCAATCGAAGTTGTATACATTGATTTTGAGAAGGCCTTCGATCGTGTACCGATTCGGAGGTTGATCTACAAGTTGGAACACTATGGAATATTAAGAAACTTATTGAGGTGGTTGGAAGACTTCTTAACAAACAGGCATTTTGAAGTAAGAATAGAGGGTAAATTATCACAGACTTATGCGGTGTTGAGTGGCTTACAACAAGGTTCCGTTCTGAGGTCCTTGCTTTTTCTCTTATATGCGAATAACCCTCCAAGTTATTACTTACGTTCCAATTTAACCCCCTTTGCGGACAACACCAAACTCTTTAACTTCTCGGCTACACTGGCAGATGTGTTACAAGCGGATCTAAAAGAACTGGAACTCTGGTCCTCGAGGTGGTTGCTGACGCTGAATGCCGATAATGCAATATTTTGCATATAGAAGGCTATAACAATCCTAAAGTGCACTACATTTTGAATGGAATTACGGTAACAACAGTAGACATGCAGGTGGATCTTGGCATGGCAATGTCTGCAGATCTGAAGGTACCATGAGCATCATGTCAGATCTATGGTGAAAAAGACTAATGTTATGTTATATTTCGTGAGGTGTGCTTTTACAAATATAACTCCACAACTAATGCGCAAAAGTGACGAGCAACGAAAATGCCTCGAGCTCTTAAAAACCTATCGTGTGCAGACCGACTATCTAGGCTAGGTCTCACCACCGCACAACAAAGGCGAGAGCCTGGAGACCTCATTAAAACTGTGTCGGGTTATTATTCTTATCCTGTGGATGTTTTTACGTTCAGCCAGAATATTCATTTTTTTACGACCGACCAGAAAATATGCGGTTTCTGGAGAAAGTAGCGTTTTGCCGGTCAAGATCGAAAAACTGGCATCAGGGACCGGTAATAGGATTTAACATTACTAGCTTGGCAAGAGGGTTTTTACTGGCGAATAGAAGGATATGACTGGCGAGCCAAAGGAGAGCCAGTCACTTTCTTGAGCCAGTAAAACCTGTTACCTTGCGTGTATTGCCGTTCCCTGATACCTTCGTTACTATGGAATCAAGTTTGTGTTTTTGTTTGGATAAGTCAAATAATAGCTACTAATGTCATAATTTCTTTGAGTTTTCGAAAGTGAATTCGCAAGTTTGAAAGAATGGACTCGGATGTCGTAAAAAAATATTGTATCATACACGACCGAAAAGTGTTTTGCAGGCCTCCCCAAGCTTCCAGGGCTCGCCTGCGGCTCGCCCTGAAATCTACTTGGCTTGACCTGCAAAACACTGCATTCCGGTCTTGTAACGTAAATTACTATGACGGGGTCATTCAGGCAATTTAAGTGTTAGATCGATAGATAAACTACCAAAAAAAAAACACTTTCTGTGTGATCGCGTGCAAAACTCTTGGAATCTCTGCCAGCGAATATAGTGCCAAGTAAAAATAAAAACTTATTTCAAAATTTATTCGATTATTATTGTTCTCCATGATGTTACTGCCATCTCTGTATTGTCATTTTAAGATTTTGCTTTTTTTCAGTTGTTGCTAACTACAACTGCAATGCATATGTATACTTTAAATTGCTGACAGTAAGCAAAACTCGGCCTAGCCGCCTGCTTACTTAATAAATAATAATTTAACGCCCCGCTTCAATAGCGCGTTCGAGCAATTAGCATTTTCTTTCCTCAGTAGATTCGATAGGAAACAGTCGAGTTCCTCGATTACTGATTTTTCACGAAGCGCCTTCGCTGATCTGAAATTCTTGGAGCAAGACGAGGCCGCTCCTGTTTAAACACACGAAAATCACCAGCGGTGTTGTTCTTCACGAACGGCAGTAAAAAGCTTTGGGAGAATGCCTCTTCTAGTTAAATTTTGCATTCTAATTTCGATATTAAGGCCGGTCCACATGCGCTTCCTTAAACGAAAACCGCCAGTGGCGTTGTTTTTTCCACGAACGGCTTTAAATAGCTTTGACCGGTCCCCATGCGACGTCCTTATAGTTATCCTACAGTTGCTCAAAGATTAACAGGGCCTCCCATTTTTCGCTTCTACGTGCAAGCTGGCTAGATATTCCAGAATGCCTACGCCGTTTTTTTGCAGCAGTTAACTGCACTCTTTGATAGTGGCGTCCTTGGATTCTATGAAGTAGGCAGCCAAATTCTGCTTAGAAGTCCTATGTGTCAAGATGCAACATATCAGGATCTTCCCCCTCACGATCGCTGGACATACCATCGAATTATAAATGTAAGCACATGCATTTCTCAGCGTTTTATCGACAAGGTAGTTGCCGCAAATATAATCAATTCTTGCCAAGGCTTTAGAAAATCAAATTGAAGCGTGTTTAATTATTCATTTTAATCAATCAATTAATAACGCTAAAGAGCGAGTGATTAATCATTTTCAAATTGCCGAAATACGTATGTACCCAAAACTCACTTCCATCGCACCCTTGGACGTTGTGCTCACATGTCAAATGCGATATTACAGGTGGCGATCTTGGGCTGAAGTTGAAAGAAGCAAGTTGTAAATTTGCCTCTAGGATATCATAAAATATTTTATATGTTGCTGCAGGAGATGATGGTGACCGCGAACAAGTAAATAATCTGTTTATTAAAATGCATTTTGACCCACAAATCTTCCAAGTTGTCGAACCCCGAATCTAGTAGGCGGCGAGACATAAACTTGACTTTTAACGCAATTAGCACTCCCCCTCCATCAGATTTATTTGTGATTCCCAGGTCTCTGTCTCGACGATTATGGTATATCGATCATCAAATATTTCACTGTCGAAAACACTATCATTTAACCAGGTCTTCGTTATAACTATCACATCATAGTCCTTAGCAAGCGCGTTGTTAAATAGTATGTTTAATTTGGTTTTGTGCACGTGCATTTTGGTAGTAAACCTTAATTTCATTTTTAATGGACATCTGCAAAATCATTTACTGTACGTATACGATAAACGCACCTGTCATCAGTTACTCTCTTAAATATATTTTTTTGCGACCGACCGGAAAATATACGGTTTCTGGAGAATATTTTCTCCAGAAAGTAACGTTTTGCCGATCAAGATCGGAAAACGGGCATCAGGGACCGGTAAAAGCTTTTATTTCATACTGTCCGGAAAATATGACTTTGTGTCATTAATTTGAGTCCGGAAAATGGAACATTACATCACAAGGCCGGAAAGTGTTACTAGGCAACGCTTTCCGGCCGCTTGTCTATTTTTACAAAAAATCTCATAAATTTTCATAACACGTTTATTGGAAAAAAGCATCTCTCCAAGGGGGCACTAGGGGCTCCGCCCCTCTCCAAGGAGGCCTCGGGGCTCCGTCCCTCTCCAAGGAGGCATCTGAGCACCGTTCCTTTCCAAGGGGGCCCTCGTGGTTCCGCCCCTCTCTAAGGGGGCCCTCGGGTCTCCGCCCCTCTCCAAGGGAGGCTTCGGGGCTCCGCCCCTCTCCAAGGAGGCATCGGAGCACCGCCCCTTTCCAAGGGGGCCCTCGGGGATCCGCCGCTCTCCAAAGAGGCTTTCAGGGCTCTACCCCTCTCCAATGCAAACGCAAATGCCACCGCTACTGTAACCCGCATTCACTCAATCAGGACATTGCGTCTGCAATTGTGACGGACACACACGTCTGGATCGGTCTCCTTTATTATATAGAGGATTAAAGTCATTAGGACGATAATATAAAACAGTATGAAATAAAACATTGTACGATACACGGCCGTAAAATATTATTACAATACTCGTTTAGAAATTCCAGACTCGGCTCGTTCCTCGCCTCGTCCGTAAACATCTAAACTCGTACTTTAATAAGTCATTTTCCGGCCTTGTAACGTAAATTACTATTGCGGTCCCTGATGCCTTTTTTACTATGGAATCAAGTGTGCGTTATTGTTTGGATAAGTCAAATCATATATTATAAGAGCTGATGCCGTCCGACCGAAGCACTGGCGCGCGCACACGCAGCATGAAGGGCCTGCATACTAGCAAGTGGCCCGCGCACATGCCGACCGCGCACGAGTGGCGACGCAGCAAGCATTTGTATTGTTAACGATGGCAGGGCCGGACGTAGGCTGGCTGCCAGCTTAAGCGAGCATTGTTATTGTTAACCGTTTCTTTACGCTGGCAGGGTCAGACGTAGGCTGGCCACGCGCGTTCTAGTAGTAGATGCTAATGTCATAATTCTTTTGAGTTTTTGAAAGTGAATTAGCAAGTTTGAAGGTATGGACTCGAATGTCGTAAAAAGAAATATTATACGATGCACGACCAGAAAATGTTTTGCAGGTCTCCCTACGTTTCCAGGGCTCGACTGCGGCTCGCCCTAGAATCTACTTGGTTCGACCTGCAAAACACTACTTTCCGGTCTCGTAACGTAAATTACTATTCCGTTCCTGGTCCAAAGATGTTTCACCTTCCTTTCAGCTTTTACTTGCCTGGCTTTATAAAACAATTGTTTGTTAAATTGACTCAATGATTCGTTTATATATATCGGCGAATGTTGCTTTACAATAGAGGCTAAAAGGTGATCCAGATTACTAGTCGTTATATTATTTCTAACCCTTCTGCACTTAATTAACTCGTCTTTATCAGTTCTTCGTAAAAATTTAACTATTATAGGCCTAGGTACATCAGGTCTCTTTATATCGGATTTTAATCGATGACAAGCATCAATTTTCATTTTATCAAAGTAAAAGTTTAGTGCATTACCGACGTGTTGTAGAGTTAAATAAAAAAAAAATTCTCTTCGTGCGATTCTGGTACACCATGTATTTCCACACAGTTGATACGGGAATATTGTTCACTGTCATTTAGTCTGAATTTCAAAGCTTCATTCTCTTTTTTTAATATTTTATTTTCGAAATCAATCACTGCTATCTTCTCTTCATTTTGCTTAATAGCGTTATCTTTTTCAGATAGAAGATTTCTTAATTCGCGGATTTCATCGTGACACACGCTTATAGAGTGGGTCATGCTTGTCTGCTCCAATCGCAAAGTTCTTATTTCAGCCAAAATTTCATCTAATTTAGTTTCTTCCTGCGTTTTTGCATTTTTGATCTTAGTACAGCCCTCACAGTCCCATGTTTTCTTATCTAGGACAAATAGCGATTTATCGATCCACACAACATTCGCTGGCCATTTTCGAGGAAACTATTCCACTGACAACAAAAATGTGTGCTATGTTTTTGTGGAAAATTTAATGATCTTTAATTTTTGTAAGATCAGTTTTTGTGATAAAGTTGATATTTCATAGAATATTTGCAAAAAATTATAAAACTGTATCTTCTTCCCAAGAAGGCGGCTCCGGCTCATCTTGAATTTTGCGGAACTTTTTATATATTTAGTAGTACGCCCAAATAAACATCCCCACCAAATTTTAAAACTTTCCGATTTATATTTTTCAAACGTTAAAAACGGGTCTTCGTTGACTGGACTAAGTGTTTTAACCATATGTGCCTTAGCTATAGCTATTCATCTTCGTATTATTTGGGTGAAGCAATTACCATTCCAAATAAATGCATTGTGTCGCTTCAGTCTATCAACCATCAGTTTAGTGCCTTAGCGATTCAATTTTAGCTTTGGAGATAAGTGTGGGTCGTCGCAGTAACGCAAGTTATTTATCAACGGTTGTTCCTCCTTTTCAATTTCTAAAGATTTCCGCATTATACAGAACAACAATAGCTTTAGGTGGTAATTTTGAAGAAAGCACCGCAGGATAATTGCAGTATAAAAAGCGAACCTCCTGTTCCTAGATTATGTTACTAATAACCGGTAGAAGCGTCGCATGAGTAAATTATTGAAAATTAAATATTAGCGTAAAGTCCAGAAACCATTAAACGTTAAACCCTTGGTGTTACATAAATTCCCTTTGCTTGTAATTAATATGAACGAGCTGTATGAATTGATAAATGAATAGCGTGTTAGCGAGATGTAAGGTGGAGTTATGCTAATTTGTGATGCTCGAATGAAAATGTATCCCCGATGAAGCATTTAGTTGATATTTATATATGGAATTATTCCGCGTTATTGTTTGTGTGATAATACTACTAACCTACTATAAATGTAGCTCTGTTTAGCCTGTCTGATCTACTTGATTGTAAAACATTTATGATAATCACAATCTCCAAAAAGTGTATATGTTATTTTGTTAAAATAAACTGCTATATTAACACTAACAATGAAAGTAACGTCCTTAACAACCATTTACGCGTCTCAAAAGGAATCCCAGATGCAAAACGGTAACATTCCAGAAAACAACAACGAACACGTCATCTCAAATCTTGGCTTATATTTTTCTGAATTTTGTCAGTCTACGAGCATCCACGGATTCAGATTCTTAGGAGAACGCAACCGCTGCTCTATAGAAAGGTATGACTTCTATTTATATTCGAATTACTACTTCCGTTGCAATTAAATTAATCGAGCATTTCAGAATATGGTGGTTCTTGGTAGTATCCGTAACAGGATGCAGTTGTGCTCTTTCGATCTACGAAGCCTATGGGATGTGGCGACTATCACCAGTATTAGTCTCATTTGCAACGACGGAAACGCCCATATGGAGTATTCCATTTCCGGCTGTTACTATCTGTCCTGAAACTAAAGTAAATCCTGGGGTGTTCAATTACACAGATGTATATCTAAAATATATAAATGACATGGGGACAACTAACCAGGAGTAGTAGAAACTAGAAGTTGTTTTGATAATAGTTCTAATTCTTTTATTACAGAGACGAATATTACAATCTATTTTCTATGGTATGTGACAAACACTCATTCAGTCCTCATGTAAATGGAACAAAAACCATTGGGTTGGAAGAATATGAAATTTTCATGCAAGTAATACAAAGTTTAAACAGTTGCGATTATGTGCTTATTTACTACTAATTTAGGCACTTATGGACCTCGATATAAAATCTTGTCGATGGTTAC
>CALNHX010009542.1:0-48813 GCA_940337035.1 Agriotes lineatus | reverse complement strand
TATAATTTTTTACTACCTTTTACCATAAAGTAAGTATTGGATTCACCCCAAAAATTCGAATTTGAGTTTTCAACAGATCTTCACGTTTTAGAGTCCCCTGAATCCAAAAAATACATTTTTTTCATTGGTCTGTCTGTCTACGTGTCTGCATTGAACAGAATATCTCAAAAACGAAAAGAGGTATGACGTTGAAACTTCATACATAAGTAACTGGAAGTATGGTGTTTACTCTTGTGATTTTTCAGTTTTTTTCAATTTTCTCAAAACGGCACTAACGATTTTTTCAAACGTTACATTTTTATTACATTTTGAGTGTGTTTTGATGTGAGAATCCAGTTAAATACCTCTAAAATTGATTTGTTTTATTTTTTTTTTGGTTTTTTATATATAAACTCATTTAGGGTAGGCCTTGGAAGAAAATATAGAAAATTTAGTCATGTCTTAACTTACACTTCATTAAGTTTACTTGTATCAAGCAAAAAGGAGAATAAGATGGCATTTACACAAGTGTACTAATCATAACAGTCAATAAAAATTGCTTTTATGTAGTGCTTTGTATATTTTTAGGAAAATAGTTCATATAGACGATATTTTTACCACATGTGACAACTGGACCACTGATGTCATTAAAGAAGAGGGAATAACTTATATATGTATGGAATGCACTTGTTGCAAGATAAGATTGTATTAATCTCACAGTGCTGAGTGTCAGTATCACCTTTGACGTAATTGTTGCATAAACTAAAAGTAAAATCAAGTTCACGCCTTCATTTGCAGCAATAAATTTCTATTATTTTTACAAGATTTTAAAATTATTAGAGTTTTGGTAAATAGCAAACGTTTTGAATTTTTTAGCACATAAACATTTGATTTATTTAGCACGCAAAATGGTAGGCTCTAAACGATTAAAGATGCTAAGCCAGACTGATAAAGCAAATACAATAATAGACAATAATTTAAAATGCATAGGTAACTTGCTCAAGAAATTATCAATTGGGAAATGCATTTCTTTTCATTCTGAAAATTGCAGTAGGTATATCGGTTCTTTCCTTGAAATATAATATTTATAAACTAATTTTTATATTCTTCATATATTTATTAATTTAGTTTATGGCGCTAGGTACTATGTTAGTTCTATGAAGTTTAATTTCGTTTTCAACATTATATTTTTTTCAAACATTTACCAAAGCTTAAGTTTAAAAGTATCATACACATCATCTTATTACACAGCATTACTCTTTTCGCAATTTTTTCAAACCTGATCTGCATCTTCCATGCTGATGCACTTTCCAGCGCCTGCAAACTACGATGCTTCAAAGCGAGTATATGTAAATCCACGTTGCATTGCAACGTTCCGATCCTACCTTATTATCAAAACAGTGACCATAATGAAAACAATGAAGCTGGATTTTAATAAAAATTCTCTCGACTGCAAATCGCTTGTTGAACTTGCACGCTGAATATTCAACGATTACCAGCAGTGGTTAGCGATAATGCACCAACAACAACGATGCTGTGGTATGAATAATCGATTTCCCTTCCAGTCCGCCTCGTACACCCCACAGCAGCAGGAAGTGGTTGTCTGATAAAACCACCACATCGAGCACTCTGCGGAAACTTAGTATGTTACCCCCGAGAGCAGCGGCTCCGTAATGTTACTGAAATTAGGTTTCCTCGTTTCAGAAATGCTTATAATTATGTAACATCATTTAATTTGAAGTCTCTCTGGGTATTTGTACAACTTGATTGCGGGGAGCGAAGCAACGTCGCTACTACAACGAGGCAAATTCCACTTTTCGCAGGCCGCTTTGTAGTCTACCTCTTGTAATGTTTGCCCAGAACGAGATAACTTCAAAGTCTAAATTTTCTGTACATGTTTTATACCATTGTATGTTTATATAACATGTTATAAAAGCTCACCTTTAAATCATTGCATGCCACTGCTTAAAATGTGCTAATGATGTTTCATTTAATTAAAATCTAGCGAAATTACTCCGAGTTACTGTAAACAGATGGATTAATTTATTGCAATAAACATACATTCCTCCCCCCCCCCCCATAGGGAGGAACAAATTGTAATGTCTGTATCTTGCCAACATTTTATTCCCAAAACGATAGTTGTTTGTAATTGTAAATAAAGTAATTACTTAACAACAAAACTTTGCATAATGGATTGAAAGCATACAACTTCTTGAAGGTGTCTGAAAAATATATAAAACTTAAATACATATACCCATGTTTTATCGTAATTTGATTACAAAGGAAGAACAATAACTGTGCGAATATCAATACTCCAAAGTAAACAAGCGTGCTGATGTAAATAAATATTTTCAGTTGAAAAATCAAACAACTAAAATAATGAAATGTGTTTTGCAATTTAATTTCATATTATGTCATCAAATAAAAACAGTGGCTGATGTTTTTGTAAACGATATTTGGAATTATTTACAATTATGTATATTTATTTTTCGAAACATTAAATTAACTCTCTGTATTTGTTTTCAAAACAATATGCCCAAAATTCCTGTTCATATACCACACTAATTGAAGCTCGTGGAAAGGAAAGTTATTGAATACAAAGAAACATCAAGCTGTAGATTAAACAAGGTTGTAAAAGAAAATAACATGAAAATAAACAGCTAAATTTGATAAACTGGAATTACATTAGATCATCATTCGAGAAAACAATAATAGCTATTTATGAAACAAGTGCTAAAAGTGAATGTTTAACACTTTTAGCACGAGTCTGCATACAATATTTTTTACGACCTTAAATTTACTGTTATTAATCCATAAATACCGATTTAACAAAGTTTAACATTCTTCACCATTATAATTTATGTCATAGTAAAGCCGTGATGACGCAGGTGACTGTTTCTGCAGCCGGTAGTTGTCAAGGTTATTTGTCAAAGGTAGTTATAATAGTACACATTTTACTTTATTCATTACATAATGCTATAATTATTTCTTCTTCTTCTTCTTCTACAAAAACCCTGGTACCCTAAACTGGTGCCGGATAGTCCTTCGGTTGTTTACCTATCCATAATTTCCAGTGCTTCTGGTCTCTGGCACCCTCTTTCATTTCGTTTAGTGTTTTCCCCTGCTATTTCCTATTTTGATAATTTGTTTTAGCCAAGTTTGCGTAGGTCTTTTCTTTCTTTCTTTTTCTATTACTTTTGGTTTCCACTATTTTTCTGGGTATTCTTTCTATCGGCATTCTGCCGAGTTGGCCAAATCATTCTAACTGTTTATTTTCTATTTTCATACAAATTAATTCCTGCTGTAGCATTTCTCTCATATCTTTATTTCTTATGTGGTCCATTTTAGATTTATTTGCTATTTTCCCTAATACTCTCATTTCGGTGGCTGTCAGTTTAGATTTGTGTTTACTATGGATAGTCTAAGTTTCACTGGAGTATGTTAAAATTGGGGATAAGATGGTATTATATATCCTCAAAATTTGTATCTATTATTTATCTCTTTTTTTCCAAAGATAGTTTTGTTTAGAGAATAGTATGTCATGTTTGTTTTCCTGATTTTATTGGCTATTTCTATGTCGATCACCATCATTTGTGAAGGTGCTTCCTAAATAGTCCATAGTTGTTACTTCGTCCAATATTTTTCCTTTATAATTGAAATTATATGGTTCGTTTTTATTCGTTTTATTAAGTATCATTATTTTGCTTTTATTTATGGTTACTTTCATATTTAGATTTTCGATTTCTGCTATCCATATATTTAAGTTTCCGCATATTCCTCTTGTTATCCGCTACTAGTAGTATGTCATCCGCGTATAATAAGGCATTAATTAGCACTGGCCTCATGTTATTGTATCTTATGACTGTTTCCAGTGCTTTGCTTTTTTCTCTAGCGTTCTTTAATGTCCTAGCCATGACTATTATGAATAAAAGGGGGCTTAGGCTATACCCCTGCTTGATTCCTAGTTTTAGTTTAAGTTCTTTGGATCGCTTGCCATTTATTTGTATTTTTGCTTTGGCATTTTTGTATATTTGTATTTTTACAGGAAATCTTCTATTATTTATATTTGTATGGTGTCGAATGCTGCGTGACGATCTATGAAGGCTATAAATAGTACTTCACCTGTTTACATCTTTTTCTCTATTACATTCCTTAAGATGTAAATGTTGTCGTTTGTTTGCCTAATTGGCGTAAAGGCTGCCTGTCCCTCCGCTAGTTTGTTCCTTGTGTGTGCTCTAATTTTTTGTTCTATTATTCTTGTATATGTTTTGTAGTTCACTGATGATATGTTGTGCTCTGTAGTTTTCACACTTGGTTTTTTCTCCTTTTTCGTGGATGGGGAGTATTAGATTACTATCCCAGTCTTCCGGTATTTTGTTTGACTTGTATGCCTCCATAAATAACTTCCAGATCCAGTCCAAAAGGAGTCAGTTGTGGTCCGACAGACTCGAAGCAAGGCATGTTTTCGAGTGCGTAAAGTAGCAGTCTGGGAGGTTATTCACACAAGAATTTGACGATTTTTGGTCGAGTTTGACATTTCCATGGTACAGCCTAAGGTTGAAACTTCGAATTGCCATCTCGTCACAATGACAAGAGCCTTCACAGTCGATTTAAGTCGGATATTGGAGAAACTCTGCCTTCGCTATCTGCTCACGCTCGCCCTTGGAACGCCGCTCTGAATTGTCACAAACTATTTTTTAAGCTCGAATCGTTTATTTTTGTAGCTCACTTCCATTTTAGAATTCCTGGAGCTTTTCTCGATCAAATCGCCTTACTGGTCTCGCTATCAACACCTACCGCATCAATCCCGTGGGAAAAGGAAAGATAAACGAGTTTCAATTTCCCCAACTACTATAGAGGCCTTGTTCCTCTTTTCAACCAAGAATGGGAGTTCGGCAACAGTTAGAAAAAGGAAGGGTGAAAAAAAGGAGAAAAGTTATGAAATCTGGAGAACTACTGCTCGGGAATTTACTTCTGGGAAGGTACTTTGCTGACTGAAGGAAGTCATCTAAAAATCTGAATCGGATAAGGCGACTGTGGACTAACCCACAACCTCCCGAGCAGGGCCGTGTGATAGTCACTAAATTTTGTATTCACTCCGCCAGAAAAACTGCTGAATTTCAAGCTAAATTGAATATGTATGTTAGTTAAGAAATGAATTATCACCTTCCGAATACGATACTTAAGAAACTAACCGCCTTGCGCGCATCAAAATTTGAGCACGTCCATGTAGGGACTGCTTGAAGCCCTTGTTGTGAACTATTGCGAGCCTGCGAGATTATGTATAGGAATTTCATGTGTAGCGCAATAGAAGACTAAGGGTTAATTACGACGGGCGCGAAGTTAACAGCTTGGACCAGCGATAAATGTATTTGTGTTAATTCATTATAGCTGTTCTTGAATTTGATACGCTGTAAATTATTGGCGGAACGGAATACAGTTAGGCAATTTTTTAAGTAAAGCTAGTAGAGCTAGTAATTATGGTAGCGGGTAGGCATTTCTATACGACCCTGGTATAGAATAAGCTTACTACAGGGATACACCCCTGCCAACGCGAGTCTTGGTTCTTTTCCAATTTATGGTCCTTGAGAAAAACCATGTCCTAACCTTACTCATCCTTCCACAATCTAATGCATCCCATCACATCCTATCCGCCGAGGAAAGCAACGGAAAACCACCTCGGGCAACTTAATCCCCAAGAAAATCAAATGGCTTCACTCAGTGCTAAAAATACCGGAAGTAAAATAAATTTCCCAATCGGATTTCCGGAGGAAATTGCAATGAGAGAATCTAGAAATGATACACAAAATACACTACAAAGAGAACTATTTAACATTGGGATATGGAACGTTCGTGGCATGCTCCAAATTGGAAAAACTCAAATTGTAGAAACCGAACTAATGAAATACAACATGGCAATAACCGGAATATCAGAAACCCACTGGAAGGGGAGTGGACATTTCCACACCAGCAATGGAAACATGATATTCTACTCAGGACACGAAAATCAAAGCAAACATGGGGTAGCAGTAATAACTACTGCAGAATTTAAAAAATACGTTATAGCATATAACGCTGTCAGTGACAGGATAATAACTATAAAACTGAAAGCAAAACCCGTCCTTATAAATATCATACAAGTCTACGCCCCTACTAGCGAATCTACTGAAGAAGGCAGCGATGAATTCTATGGAATGCTGACAGAACAATTACAAAAAATACCTAACAGAGAATTAGTCATCATACTAGGCGACTTTAATGCTAAAGTGGGAGAGACTCGAAATGATGATCACAATCGAAGGGTAGTCGGAAAACACGGGCTAGGTAAACGGAATAGCAGAGGAGAAAAGTTAATAAACTTCTGTACAGGAAACAACTTGACCATAACAAACACAATATATAAACACCACCCAAGACGCCTGTACACATGGGAATCCCCAGACGGCAAGTATCGAAACCAAATAGATTACATAATAATAAGAACAAGATGGAGGACCTCGATTAGAAACACCAAAACTTACCCTGGGGCAGAATGCAACAGTGACCATAAACTTCTGGCAGCGCGGTTCCTAACAAAACTAAAAGTCCCTCAGAAGAAATCAGCCACTCGTAAAGTGACGATTGAAAACGAAGATGAATTTCAACGCCTTCTTACTCAGAAAATTAATAAGAACCCAAAGATACAGTCAAACGAAGAATCTGCACAATCCATATGGACAACACTCAAGACCACCATTGAGGAAACTGCAAAAGAAACCAACCAAAATATAAACCAAAGAACACCGAAAAAGAAACACTGGATGAAAGACACTACTCTCGACGAAATAGAAGAAAGACGGCAACTAAGAACAAGAGGCATAAGCACAGTAGAACTGAGAGATACATACAAACAACTAAACCACACGATTCAACGACTGTGTCGTCGAGATAAGAATGACTATCTAACAGAAATACGTAAAGAGGTACAAACTCACGCTGAAAGAAACAGTACCAAAGACCTGTTTCAAACTGTAAAGAAAATAACCAGACGCTATGCACCTCGTACATGGACTATTCACAATGAGGATGGAAACAAAATAACAGAAATCAACGAAATAATGGAAGTATGGAGGAAATACTGCGATACACTATTTAACAACAATGAACCCAAGGTGGAAATTGTAGAATTCGCTGAATTGGAACCACCGATATTAAGCTAAAGTAGAACAAGCCATAAAGAAACTAAAATCTAATAAATCCCCTGGCCCTGACGGAATAACTGCAGAAACCATACAACCCATGGGTGAAACGGGAATCGACATTATACATAAGCTAGTCGAACGGGTCTGGGAAGATGGTACTTGGCCTGATGACTGCATAAAATCCACATTCATACCTATACATAAGAAAGGCTTCAAAGAGAAATGTAGTAACTACCGTCTTATTGCCTTAATATCCCATACAAGCAAGATATTCTTAAGCATCATAAATGAAAGACTAAAACCTTACTTATCATGGCAAATCTCACTGGAACAGGCCGGCTTTGTGAAGGGCAGAGAAGCACGCGAAGAAATACTAAACATCAAGCAAATAAGCGAAAAATCACGAGAGTTCAACAAACCAGTCTACATTTGCTTTGAAAATACTTGCAGAAATGGGAGTGCCGCCCCATCTCACAGGACTAATCCAACGCCCTTGAGAACTGGGACAAAGGATTTACCATCGGCGGATATAAAATAAATAATCTAAGATACGCGGATGATACCGCCCTATTCGCAAATAACGCAGAAGAACTAGAAGAGATTCTTCACATACTAGAACAAGAAAGTCACAACTTGGCCTAGAAACGAAAATAAAACAAAAATCATGATCATCGACCGCGCAAACAATAACAGACCAGACATTGTGCAAATAAGAAGTTGTGAGGTAGTTAATCAGTTCGTATACTTAGGAGCCCTCATAACCAATGCAGGAAACAGCTCCCTGAAAATTAGACGAAGATGTGAAATGGCAAGAAGAGCTACACGTGACTTGCAGAAAATCTGGAAAGACAATGACATCTCCATGAACAGTAAAAATACACTCATAAAAACCCTCATCTTTCCGATTATGCTATACGTGGCGGAGACGTGGTCCTTAAAATCAGAAGACATCAAAAAAATTGACGCGTATGAAATGTGGACCTGGAGAAGGATGCCCCGAATACCATCGACAGCACGAAGGACCAAGGTCTCAATCCTGCAAGAAATCAACGAACCACAGCGCCTGTCACAAATTGTAAAACAACGAATACTAAGACTTTTCGGGCACATTACTCGACAAAACAACGAAGGCCTAGAAAGATTAATAATACAAGGAAAAGTAGAAGCAACCAGGTCTCGTGGGAGGTCCCCGAAAAGATGGACAGATTAACACCACCAACAGTATGGTTCATCAAGCCGCAAGCAAAGCAAGAAACAGAGAAAGATGGAGAAAAATAGTTTATAGAATAGGAAACCAAAACAACTAACGAAGTCAAGAGATCACGACTCTTCTATAAAGAAGAAGAAGAAGTATTTCAGTCAAGGTCATTTCTGAAAGCTGATAAGATTCCTATAGCCAAGGAAAATCGGTCATCCTATTGCGGAGCACCCCCAAGTTATCTCCTAGCTGGAGGTCGCACATGTGTGAACGTGGAAGTTAATCCACCGCTGGTATATTTCTACTGCGATTATGTGTTTTGAAGTGATTGAATTACTTATAAGAGAGAGGGTGAAACGATGAGGTCTGTAAAAAAGATACTAGTGCTTGAGTAGTTTAGGGAATGTAGATATTGTACAGCGAAGTCGGACATTCGACATTGTCCGCACCGATGCTGATTGTAGACAGCTTTGTTAATTGGGTCGCTGTTTACTGTTATCGTTGGCCAAGTGTCAACTAGCCGCAGAGGGTGCCCTCGTTCCTGAATTAGTGGCCATTCGACGAGATGGCCCACGATCCTTCCCCTGATAAGCACTGTGCTTATCAGTGACTCCAGTTACCTGTGTACATACTCAATTTGCGACGTTGGTGCGTGTCCGCGGGCTACGCCATCTTAGTCAGATGGTATTCAAATTAACTTTTTTGATAGTAGGTATCCCTTTTCCAGTATCTCCTCCTACAAGTTTTGTCTATTTTTTTTATGTAAATAGCTTTAGCTCATGTGAATTAGAGTAGATTTCTTAAAATTGCATTATTGCGTTATTGATTAGTTATTAATTTAATATTATTTATTCTCGTTTTCACACGGCCATAACGTAGAATAGAATAAATGGTGTGTTTTTTATTGTGATTTTTGCAGTCGCCCTAATTCACATAAGTGGTTTTTGTGAATTTGTATTCTTCGTTTTGTCGCTCTGGAGGGACCAGGTTTGTTGACTTCTACTTCGGTAGTGTTTGGCTGAGTGTCATCCTCCTCTTCTGTACTCTGCTCTTCGGAAACCTCTTCTTTGGTATCTTCATATAGCGATAGTATGTTAATAACAGTTTCGAATTGTTCACCTTTTTCAAAGTTGCTCAAAATGTCACCAACGTTTCCGCAGGACTACTCGTTGCAGTGAATGCAATTGATAGAGCACTTCAAACCCGGCTTCTTGCAGCCACATTCTGAGCCGCATCCTTTATGCATTTACAAGTGAGGAATTTAAGCAGAACTCCAGAAGCTGCATGTTTAGGTGTTGTGATTGGAGTGAGTCCACTCCTACTTCTCTTCCATTCCCATTCTTCCGGGTTCTTGTAAACACCGTACCAAGTCTGAACTTGATGGTAGGTTTAGAATGAATGCTGTTGGGCTGCTGCTGATGTGGGTGAAAGTGAAACCTTTTGTCATAGATGTAGCGAACTGTTGGTACCGGAAAAATACATTTATCTATTTTTTAGAAGCTCTATGTGGCGCAGTTATTTTCGTTTTCGTATCCCCTCTACTGTTTACGTACATATATCGCCAAACATATGTGTGTGTCTACCTATTTTAATATATTCGCAGTTAATTCGATGTTTACATTATCAATCGTTTTTCCTATCAGCATAACTTTTGTTTTGCTTTAGTTTACATTTAAGTTCTTGCTGCCAGTGCAGTGTTCCATATCGTCAAGTTTCGCCTCAATTTCTTTTCATTCTTTATAAATATCACCAGGTCGTCTGTAATGGCTATTTATAAAACCAGTTAGGAAATGCGCCATTTTGTGTAAGGCGTGGGATTTTTTAATTAATGGTAGAAGTGACTCACAGAAGTGATTTAATATTGAAAATAATTGTACCTTATTAATTCATTAAATTGAGAATAGTTCGGAAATTATTTTACAAGAAAATTCATATCATTTCATCAAAATGGTCCATCGCAACCTAACTGAAATTACTAACTTTTTACCTTATTACTAATGCTACCGAAACATTTAGAAACTATTAATATTTTTACTTTAATAGAGCATAGAGAATGAATGCTTTTAAATTTGTGTGATGTAATTCTTACTGACTTGTTTGTTTGTTTGTAATGGACAAGACAGTTACTTTAGACACCAACTGCTATGATCATATAGTTCTACTTAGAATTTTGCCGAGACTAAGGAGTTCCAACCCTAGCAAGGGATCTCTTACATGCTACACATCGTAGTAACATGAGACATACGGCTTTACTTCTCTTCCGAATGGTGGCATTCTATAAAGGTTTTCATTATTTCTAAAACCTCACCGGAACCGAGAATCGAACTCGCGACCCTTAGATCAGTAGTCAGGATGCCTAACCACTGAGCTACCAAGCCCGGCTGTTACTAACTTGGTTATAGTTCTAATTGTCAATCAATAATAGTAGTTTACTCACAATCGGTTAATAATAGGTACGTTTCTAACCTTCAAAACAGTAGGAAAACGAGTCATTGTTTACTTTACTTTCCCAGCTAGCCGGGAAAGATTTTCCCGGCTAGCTAAACGTCACTTTCAATGAACTTGTCATATTGCTCAGCAACAGCGTCGCAGTTTCCTTTGTTAAAATGACTTAGTAAACTGTGATGAAAACTCGTATGATTTGAAACTTACCTAATTAAATAAATAATGACAAAAACCGATTGTGAATAAAATAGTGTACATACCACGGTGAAAAGTTTCCACCTCGGTATGTAATATACTATTGTATACCAAGGTACTAAAATTTAGCTTTTTACCACGAATGTGGATTTAGTTGCCGAGGCCCGTATGGCCAAGGCAAATAAACCACATGAGGGATAAAAAAGAACTTTAGTGTCGAGGGGTACATCATGTTTTTTTAAATCGAGAAATCGTGAAATTACAACATTTTAACCAACTTTTTTAGGTTATGTTAACGTCGGTTGACGTTTATCTATCTCCCCGCCGCACAGTGGGCTGTAACTACATTAAGGGGGACTTACAATTTTTTTTAAATTGCATTTTTGAGTATACTAGTCGCCAGAACATTGATTATAATGAAACTTGTAACTTGTCAATTTCCGCTAAAATTAGTTTTTATATGAAAAAAATGCATTTTCATCTTTTTTTGTATGGAACGAAACAAAAAAAGTCGTATTTCAGCCAATTGCTAGCAGATCTCGGCTTGGGATGTACTAGCCCTTATTCTATGACTGTTTTCCGATAGCTTTCGGTAAAAAACGCGCTCACAGAGGTACGATTCTGACGGATATACAGTGTGTTCCCGGATAGGCGAAACGACTTTTATAAAAGGTAAACAATTCTCGATTTAAATTTTCATTTTTTGGGGTTCAGCTTTGCTTGGTTAAAGGCGAATTTCTAACATCATTTCAGTTTTGAAAAATCAAGTATGCTTTGGAAGTGCTTAAAAATCCTATTTTTCTCTAAAGTAAATTGACTTTTATGTGGCAAATACGACAAAAAGTTATGAAGAAAAGTTGTTTAAAATCAACATCTAGGCCTCTATATCAAATTTCAAAATCCTCGGCCAACTTTGATCTCTCACATTTCTTTTTATGTTTATTTCCCAAATCAAAGAATTTTATTTTTAACAAAGTTTTTTTATTATGAAATAAAAACGTTGTTAAAAGTATTTGTTTTTCCAATAAAAATCATTGTTAAAGTAAAATTTTTTGATTTGGGACTTAAAAAAGAAATTGTGAGAGATCAAAGTTAGCTGAGGATTTTGAAATTTGGCATAGGGACCGAGACCTTGATTCTAAACAACTTTTCCTAATAACTTTTTGTCGTATTTGCCACTTAAAAGGTAAAAATAGGTTTTTTGAAAATTTCCAAGGCACACTTGATTTCTCAAAACTGAAATTATATTGGAAATTCGCCTTTAACCAGGCAGGGCTGAACCCCAAAAAATTAAAATTTAAATCGAGAAATGTTTACCTTTCACAAAAGTAGTTTCGCCTATCCGGGGACACACTGTATATCCGTCCCAAGCCGAGATAGGCTAGCAATTGACTGAAATACGACATTTTTTGTTTCGTTCCATACAAAAAAAAAAGAAAATGCATTTTTTTTCATATAAAAACTAATTTTAGCGGAAAATGATAAGTTACAAGTTTCATTATAATCAATAAGTTCTGTAGACTGGTATACTCAGAAATGTAATTTAAAAAAAAATCGTAAGTCCCCCTTAATGCAGTTACAGCCCACTGTGCGCCGCCTGCGAAAAGTCGTAAAACAATGGATTACTTCACTGCCGATTTATCGTATTTTAATGACGATTTCGAGGCACTCCACTGCCGATGCCGATTTAAAAAAATTATGTTTATCTACGATCACTACTAAAAGTAGGCCTTTTAGCGCTAGCTTGTTTCACTAAAAGTGAGGTTTTATAGTTTAGCGTGGTTAAAGAAATCAGCTGTTTACTTTAAGCGCATGTGTGGTATAAAGTGAAGTGAGGTTATAAAACTACAATTTCGAACTGGAAGTGAAGTTGTAAAGTTATTCTAGTTACTTCTTGCGTTACAGGTAAAGTGTTTTTAAAATAATTAAAGCGTTATGTAATGAATACAGTCAGATGTGTAGTAATAATAATTACCTTTCGTAACTGACCTTGACAGTACTGGGGCTACTGTTTATTACCACATAAATTATAAGTGTCGTAGATCCAACTTCTGTTAAATCGATATTTATGGATCAATAACAGTAAAATTAAGATCGGAGATAAAATATTGTATGCAACGCGTGCTAAAAGTCGTTTATGCACGAGACATGTTATGAAACTCAACCTTCGGCTTTGTTTCATAATTTTCATGTCTCGTGCATAAACGTCAACTTTTAGCACTTGTTGCATAAATAGCTATTTTTGCATAGTGATCATGAAAGTCGTTTTTTTTAACGAAAAATCGGAAAGAATATACCACTTTTTTAACGCAGAATCGTGAAAAAAGGTACACTTTTTTAGCTGCTTTATTAAAATTCTGAATTGTCAATTAGACAGTTGTAAATTCTGAAGTCCTTTTCGACTAAATTTCGAGTTACAAGAGATCGCTATGCAAAAAACTATAGGTACAACACGTTTTGAAAGTCTCTTTTTATTTCCTTTTACAATAAAGGAAGTATTGGATACACCCCAAAAATTCAAAATTGAATTTTCAACAGATCTTCACGTTTTAGAGTCCCCTGAACCCAAAAAACATATTATTTTTTTCTTTGGTCTGCCTGTGTGTGTGTCTGTCTGTCTGTGAACTGCCCATAACCGGAAGTAGGTGTTTATTCTTGTGATTTTTCATTTTTTTTCGATTTTTTCAAAAACGGCTCTAACAATTTTTTCAAACTTCACACTTTTATTACATTTTTAATGTGTACTGATGTGAGATAGGTGATTTTCCAGTTGAATACTTCTAAAATGGGTTTCATTTTTTTTCTATTGTTTTATTAACTTCTACTTTAAACCGAACACCCGGGATATTATTACATTTTTGTATTCAGCTTAAAAATCTAGAGAAAATTGGTCTCTTCAACTAACGCTCTATTTTGTACCGTTTTTGTAGAATTTGTAATTTTTGAAAATTTTTGACAAATGCTCAAAAATTTAAAATCAAATTTTTGGCTAATTATAAGATCACTGTAAAAGGAAGTTGTGTGAGTGTATCACACAAGATTTTTTTTATTCATTTCCTTGATTAACTCGTGCTTCGCCCTTGTTAATCAAACTGCAATTTCATGGATAAAAGTATGACTTTCGAAACTAGTTGTACAAATTACTAGATCATTTTGAAAAATATTAAGAATCTAAAATTATTTCACCGGAAAATAATTTATTAGCACCTACGTAAAATATTTATTTCTTTTTATTTAATTTCTAAAATTCTATTCTAAATTAGAATAAATTAATAATATATTAACTAATATACTACCAACTGCGCTACATGTGCTGATATTTAGAAATACGCATCAATAGCCCACCATAAGTGCTATTTGTAATAACTATATTCAGAACAGATATTGCTTTGATAAAAATTAAAATCTTGTTGAACATCAGTTGCTTAATATTAATCTAATGTTTAATCTCATACTGATACAAGTTTTTATTTTTAGTAACTGCACTTTCTAGTATTATAATTGTTGTGGCAAATATTCACGCAGACTCTAATGATGTTGTACCTACGATTTCATAGTGCAGGGTCATAATTTTGAACGACATCGTAAAAACCTTTCTGCTGGTGAAAAATTTAAAAGTAAAATATTTAAGCATCCGGCTTTCCATATATCACTTTTACTGTACCGAACAAAATTGCTATTTATGCTTTAATATCGGTGGTGTAGTGCCCACCCTTAAATTTGGTTATAAACCGAGTAAACTTTACGAGATAAACTATTTGTTTTATCAGTGTGTCCTTAACGACGTCTTAAAAATGTTAACTTTAAATAAAAATATAAAGTGTTTATGATATATTCATTTTTCAAATGGAATGGCACTAAATTAAAGCTATATTAAAGTGTGCAACTCTGTTTGTAGTCAGCCCTCCTCAAGCCGCTTTATATCATGCCTACTTTAGTTAATGAATTCTTTATATAAAATATTGTATACATCAATGACTTTTATAGTACTCTTGGATCATATGTTGATTTTTCTGGGGCTTATGCCGAAAAAACTTCGGTATCCAAGATCTAGTTTCATGGTTCGATGAATTGCTGCACACGTCTGAATAAATCACGGTTTCATAGTATTTGGAAGTAAAACACTTATTGGCTGCCCAAAATCTCAGGCATGAAACTGTTATCGCTTACTTGCACGAATGCTCGTGGTCTGACGTTTGGTCGAATTTATTTTTAGGCCTCCTGTTATTTCCCAAGTAGCCCCAATATTCATCAATTTACCTGCCGCAAATCTTCGAACAGTGAAGAAGCCGTCCATTGCCATTTCTTCAACTGTTGGCTACGAATTTCGCACTAGGAAGAACCACACTCTGTTAATACGGATCCGTTCTGGTTGACTCCCTGCGGTCTTTCTATTTTACGTAAGTAGACAACAGTACAAGTCAGAGTTTTTTATTTTTCGTATACCCTGTTAAATTACATTTAGTTGGCCCATCTTGACTCCTGTGTAGTGTGGGGTTCATCCTCGAAGACTGATATAAAGAAACTTCAAACTTTCCAAAACAAGGTTCTACGCGTCTTGGTAACAGTGGATAACTGGATAGTCATATTCGTAGTGCTGCTGTTAAGTTCTTTGAAAACCTACCTAAATGCTCAGCTGAGTTCCAATTTCGACTTAACCAGAAGTAGGCATTCACCCAAATGAAGAAAAGGCTCCCCAAGATAGACTTCTCCCACAAGTGAACAAAGACTTAAGTGACTAAGCTATATACAGGCTTTTAGTTATAGAGTAAAATTCCATTCTTGTTCTTTAATGTTACAATTAGAGTAGTTATTATCGCTAAATAAACAATGTATAACATTATGTATGTTGGGCTGATTCTTTCTTTATCAAAAAAAACAGCAGTAATAAGAAGCAGATTGTTTTAAAGATTCATTCTTTCTTAATGAAGCGTAAAATTCAACAAAAAACTGTACAAAACATTTCTTAGAATGTGTTACCGAACGATCACAAAAAGAAATTTAATTACTGAATTCGCCGGAAGCAAAATATGCTAATATCTGTATATAGTAGTTATGGATATTCTATAACGGGAAAACATTTTAAAGCTTTTCTTTGAGAACATCAAATAATGTTGATTTAATGCTCTACTAATAATCGGAAACAACTTACGGTGCAGATTTTGAAATCAAATAGTTTCGACTATAAATTACCTCGCCATTTAATCTTGCGTAGGCAGCATTATTTGTGTACTAAATTAAATTGTACTAGCATAAATATATATTGCAATAAACACTTGTAAAGCCTCTAAAATTATGATAGCGATAACATTTCAAGTATTATTTTACAAAATATTCTATAAATGTGCTAGTTATTAAAATACTATTAGCTTTGATTGAAACATAAAGTGTAATCAGAACAGGCTTAGAAATAATAAATAACAATGTAAGATGAATAAAAACAAAAAAAGAAGGGGGAAGTGAAGCAAGCTGTGAGGCGTGTTAGTTTGGCTTCTTCACAAATAATCCATTTTAAAAGCATATAAATACCCATTTTTCCCAATTCAGTATTTTATAATTAGGGCAGTGTCTTTTGGGTAGGCTAGTGAAGGGTTACTTTGATTCCTTGCACTCCTACAGAAGTTTTTAAAAAGGTTGAATAGTACGTCGACTGGTGTCTGGTGTTCCTGTGGCAGTTTTTAGAGCTGGTGTGAGGTTAGCATAGCCCTAGAGCGGGAAGGAGGCAGCGACATTGGTGATGAGCAGTGCGGAGCCCTAGGACTGGGGCAAAGACGAAGTTGTAAGCAGTTTTTGAGGTAGTACAAGCTGCAGGCAGCTTTCGAAAAGGTATCTAGCTTGTTACAGCAGGCCAACGAAGAGAAAGAGTAGCCCCTGTCCGTCGTGGGATTTACTGTGGGGCGCCTGGTGTCTTATTTTACACCAGGGACGCCAAATAAGGTTAGAAAGTTGTCCTAAAAGTAGAATGTGGTGAAATTTTTAAATTGGCGTCGATTTTTGCACATTTTCGAAAGAAGCACATCGTGAGTGTTTTGTTGTGGCGTCTATTTACTTACGTTTGTTAAATCACTTAGGCAACACACTCTTACGTAATCACTGATGTAATTATTAATACGAAGCCAACTTGTTTTGATAAATTGTGAGGTTGGAGCGCCATGTTGGGAAAGTGGTTCCCATCAGTTGAAATATCTAATTTTGTAACGGTCCCATTGGATAAACAAGCGGTGGCAAAAAAATCATAAAAACCACGATAGGTAATTATCTTAATAGCAAATGTATTGCCTATCATTATACATGAAATCATATTTACTAGAATGTAGAAAACCACCCTTTTGAGAAGATGGAGTATTTACTTAAATAAAATTGCAATAATAACAATAATATCAAGTCATACACATCATAACGATATATAATAAAATAATCTGTTATTATGATGAATGATATTATAAGAACGGCATGCTACAAGAGAAACTTTAAGTTTAAGATAAAATAAGACCAAAATAGTTAAAAACCCTATCCCAAGTCGAACAAAAATATCCAAAAGGTATTGCCTTTCAATACAACCATTTACGCCAGGAATTTCCTTTTAAACCAAACAATTACGTTGTTTTACAGCAATTAATCCAGTAAAAACAGCGTCGCTTGTTACGTTTGGAAACAGTTTGCAGCATTTTTTATTTAAAGCGCTCCTCATTAACTTCATTCCACGCCAGTACCAAATTAGGGTTGACTTTAATTATTAGCCAGTGCCGGCGGCTAACGAATCAATTTATAACGCCGCAACGTAATGAAAAATGTTCCACCGTCACGGGCTTCATATTTGAAGAGCTGCCATCAAACGAATGATCTGTTGGACATTTGATCCTTTGTTATTTTTTCTATTGTTGCAGTCAGTTAAAGGGACAATATCTCGATAAAACCAAGTCTGGGAGGCTGCGACGAAATCCTTCACACGACAACCCTGGGGGAGTAATTTATATCGCAAAACTCTTTTAAGACTAACATACTGGGATTGGAAGCATCATCAAGATAGGACGCGATGCTCCTGCCGGAAACTTGAGCAACTTCCCTTCCCATTTGTTGATGATTAAACAGTTGACGTATTAGATGCTGGCGATGGCAAGTACATGACGAGAAACCCAGATGAGAAATGCACGAGGAAGTCCTACTATAAACTTCCGCTAGACCAAATATCTAATTATTAAGACGCCTTGTTAAGATCTTCTCTGAGGCTATCTAAAGCAGTAAAGGTGCAACCATAAAATTTTAAGTAGCCCTCGGAAGCGCGGACAAGCGATGTATCACTTAATTTAACGCAGTCGTAAAGTACTAAACTCATTGCACCACCACAGCACTTTCTCATACTCGTATAACGAGTAGGAATTTATCGTATAGTGTAAGTAACCTTTATAAATCTTAAGATGTGTCCTTACATTTTTACAATTATTGAATTGTATAAACAACAAACATTCTGTAGGATGAAAGACGAATATTCCGGGAGATTTAGATAAAGTCTATAAATAAAAATTAGCTATCGTTTCTTAAATATCAAAGCAAGTAGTCGACTGTCAGTGTCAAGCAGAGTTTTTCTTGTTAATTTTTAATGTTTTTTAAATTGCAATTATTTTTTTGTTGATAACAGATAGAGTAGTTCCCCAAAACGTTATAATTTCAAGAATTTTGTAGAATGTCGAAATACCCAATAAACAACTTAAAGTATGATCGTGATCACTCATACACCGCGTGAGATTTGTCGCTAGTAGTTGGAAATAAACATCCAAAGCCAATAAATGTGTGGAAAGTCGTTAAAATTGGAAATAAAATTGGCGTGATGAAACAGAATAAAAAGTAAAATGTTAAAAAAAGAAGATTAGCAGACTAGATGGATGAAGATTATAATGTGGTGAGAAGACCAATCTAATACAGTTATAGTTTACAAAGGCAAATAAAAGTAAGGGAATGCTGAATTGAGTTTATTGTGGAATTACATTGCATCTACTGAATTGGATAACAAGCAATGATTTACAAAGGACGTGGTTTACATCGACATCATTAGCAGAGTCAGCGTATTTGTGGGGCTTCTCAAGTGACATCTTGTGGCTTGCATCTGGTCAAGGTTCGTGGTGCCGCGTTGTAGAAGGCGTCATACTTGTAATTTGGTTGAGCATCAGAGTAAACACATCTACAGCTGAGGTCGATTTGGATGCATACTGAATGCTGTTTTAAAAAGGCGAGCTATTTTCGTGTGTTCCTGTGGCTTCCTGTATTGATTTGGATCCGGATTCTTGACGTCTTAGCAGTTGGTTGTCAGTTGAAGAATTCACCGTGGCTTTGACTGCAGCAGTTCTTCTAACGTGGTGAGTCGCAGATCTGGATGCATTGGATTTGGTAAAGGAAAGTGTTAAGTCCAATAACAGGTAACAGAATACAGGTATTTAAAATAAAAACTGAAAGAAAATAAAGAGTGAAGTGAGTTAATTTTAATTAAGGGAGTACTTACTATTTGAGATTGTGAAATGACAAATGTAACGAGAAAGTATTTGTAATTAATTTTTCAAAACTAGTTTGAAGTGTCAGTTGACAGATGCATTGAGTTGTCATATAAAATAGGAACGTCAAATTTCAGAATATAAGCAATCTAGATTATAAAGAATTATACCTGATTTTCAGTCAAGTGTTCTAGGCTAGCAGTAAATAATTTTGATTATCCATAATAAAAATAGGGCAAATAAATTAATTAAAATTCAATTTTAAAAAGAACTGACTGAGAATAAACTAAAGTAAAGGTGTATAAATGTATAGAAATTTTATCAAAATGATTCCTATCATTAAAAAACTTACAAGACACTCGCAAAAGTAAGATTTCATGTCATTAAAGATCTACATAGACTATGTGATGCCAAAGAAATCGTCAACAGAGACATAACTAGTATTCCCAAACTAAGGTATTCGTACTTCTGGTAGTTATTAGGTCTGTTTGAGACGTTGCCACTGCATTTTATGTACAAGGAAAAGGCTTCGTCAATTCGTCATGTAGAACTTAGGGCGCTCCCCAAAACGCAGCCTGCCAATCTGATATTCTCATTTAAATGTTCTGAAATTACATTTCGATTCCCGGAGCGGATGTAGGTGCCCCGTAGTATTCCACCATCAACTATTTCGCCAACACATTGCGCATCGACGCGCTGAATAACGATCCTCTGTATATTGACACCCTGTATACCGCTCTGAACTGCCGTTACGCATTCTTTATTCGACACCTCGGCGCAACTCTAGGAGAAACCTTCCGTTACATCCCCTGTAGATTGACGCTATTTCGCCAGTCGCCATTCTTAAAACGGTCCATTTTTGGCTTCATCGAGACTCGCGTTTTTCCAAAAATCTTCACTCAGGGCCCGGTGACCGACTTTTCTTCATTTTCGCATCTTACTGTCGCTGATTACTGCACCAGCTAAGTTGAAACTGTCTCATTAACTAAGTATTACATGTGTGATTTATTGCCAATTTTGTATATGTTATATGTACCTAAGGGTTGGATGAACTTGCGTCACTTCTTTATATGCATTTAGTCAGATAATGCATGTTGTGAAAGAAGTTTTGAGGCGCTTCCGCATTAAAACTATAGAAACGTTTTGAGCATTTTGTGCTGGTTGTAGTCAGTTTATAGAAATGTTATTCCAAATGGAACTGTGGTACTACGGAAAATAGTTTTTCTTATTTCGACGTGATGTCACGAGCAGGCCAGTTTTATTTTCTTGCCGCGGTTCACAACTTTGCAGCTATCCTCAGCGACAAACGTATTTTTATTTTAACGGAGTTCTCAAATTTACTGCATTATTTCATTTGTAAAGCGAAGTGCAGTTACGCGTATGCTTTAAGTAAAATATGCTCTCCGGAAATCTTACAAGGTAAGGCATATCTAGGCGTTGGACACACACTGCAATATGCACTGTTCCTACTGAATTAATTACTACCTACTACTACATAATAACCACTCCATTAGTTTTTGAAATATACTGTTTCAGTGTGTTACTTATTAGCCATTATAAGATGAGTTCATCAAGTCACTGTTAGTTCTCCACAAGATCCACAAAGATACCTTTGTTATCATAAAAATATATTTTAGTGTTTAGTTCGATATCGACACTGTAAAACATATTTAAACATTAACGGCCCTAAAATCGAACTGTAGGAGTCACCCAAATTAGCTTCTTGTTCCATAGAACATTCACCATCGAACGTACCCATCGTTTTTGATCACTGAATAATCTGCAAAGCAATCAAAGCTAGTCTTATTTTTAATTCCGTATGTAGTACATGCCTAAGTGCTTATGACCGTGGTTCACTCTCCACGCAAAAATTTTAAAAAAAATACCATAAAAGAGTAATATGAAACCCATATAGAACAAACTAAGTATATTCTAAAATAACGGCGCCTCGTTGAAGCACTTGTGCGTTTAAGGAAAATCAAATTATAACACATATTTTAAGTTCAATTTTTTTATATTTATATCTTTGTTATTTATTTTTAAATTAAATATTAATATTTTTTTACTCTTTTTAATCGCAACGTCAAACTCAATGAGTTGTAATTGAAGCACTGATTTGGAAACTCAAGCTGGTCTCTTTGGGTGAACATTAAATAAAGGTAAATATTCGAGTATTTGTAATATAATTTATACCCATATATAAGGAACAAAATCTCAGTTTAACATTTTCTATGTAAAAAGCTAGTAACATGAATGTTAGAGTAAATAAAAATGTATTAAACTATTTCCTTCCGGCGCGGTACGGCGAGTGAACAAACTATAATAGAGCTGTATCTAAGACCAATAGTTAATTTATTCTTAATTATCACACTCTTTGTAGCAATTATGATCATGCCATCACAGTTGCCCTCTCGGCATTGTGGAAAAATCATTATATGAGCATGGTATAGTGTACGGGTTTAATCTGTACAAATTACAACTAGCTGCTCATCATTATAATTACAGAAAAGAGTTCTAGGAACATATACTGCAACGTTAATCCAGTATTTGCTAGCAATGAGTTTTTAATAATCCACTTATTGTTTACATGACGGCGTCAAAATACATAGTTGTCGGTATTAGAAACTTCTAAAAGGTTAATATATGGGCAGACATCTTCAGCCTAAGACTAATCTTTCAGCAGATTGAACTGTATATGTGTTTTTACTTTTCTCGTCTAAGTAAGTGTTGCAGTCATGAAATAATTACTTTTTTCTGCCTGTGAGCCTTCTGTTTGTCAACCAGTCTGTCTGTCGGCCTATCCGTTGGTCTGTTGGCGATACAGCTCAAATACTATTTGTTGGAAGAAGTCTATATTTTGCATTCGGATTATATTTGTAGCTGCCTCTAAACCGGTCAAATATATATAGGGTGAACAAATAATAAAATGTTGTCTATTTTTCCTTTAACTAAGAAATAGGTAAAAGTAATAATTTGTACATAGCTCAGGCTTTACCTTTGACGAAAATGAGGCTCAACAAATACAGGGTAAATGTTGTAAAAAAACAAAAAT
Source organism: Agriotes lineatus (assembly GCA_940337035.1). Taxonomy (NCBI): domain Eukaryota; kingdom Metazoa; phylum Arthropoda; class Insecta; order Coleoptera; family Elateridae; genus Agriotes; species Agriotes lineatus. The sequence continues at coordinate 26,277 of CALNHX010009542.1, read as the reverse complement.
GGGCAACTATAATCGTGTAGCATCGTATATAATCCACCCACGAGCACAAATGGGAGAAGTTCCTTCGGTAATAGGGGCGGATTGTGCCCGAGCGCTGTTGAAATGGCTGTCACAGGCGCTGAAATCGCCCTGAGTTCGAAGTCGAACACCATTGTCTACATTTTTTAATTGTAAATTGATGTAATTCGCATTATCAAGTATGTCTTTTTATGGTTTCAGTATTATTAGGAACATTAAGGTATTTTACCCCTAATTTTCTTTGATTTTTCAAAATTTTTAGAGTCACAATTTTCATTTAAGAGGAAAGTCCTGAGTAAAGCCCTATACAGATTTATTTCCAAATGAAACAATTCCAGGCCTTCCAAGTGCCAACGTTTGGTAACTACAGTGTGGCTTCTTCAAATTATGCCAATGAATACGTCCAGATATGAATCAGTGTTTTTAAATAAATGGTTTGATTGGCTGACGAAATGCTAAACACTGACCAGCAAGATCTTCAGATGTCATACTATTCGTTTACTTAAATAATAAGGTGCATACAAATATACATCAAAATTGAGAAGAGTTGAAACTATAAATTCCAGACGCTAAAGCATGACAGGCAAGATCGTTGTACATACCATGTATAAAAAATAAATCACACAAAAAATCAAATTTCTTATATTCTCCTTATTTTTTTAAGTGTTTCGAGGAAAATGTGTTAGTTTTAATGTATACAATGTAAGACGTATCAATAATTTTACATGTAAAATGGAAATTTGATTAAATTGGACAGTGATTTAAAACCAAAGCTTTTGGATAAGGAAATGAATCTCAACCCCTAACCTACTACTTTCTATCAAATTTCAGTTAAGAAATATTTCTTAAATACAAATATCAACATCGAATTAAATAAGTAAACATACACAAGAATAAAAAAATTGTAAAGGGCTTTACACGGAACTTCCACCGCAAGTGGAAGTTTTGGAACTATAAATTTTGAAAATATTAAATAGAAAAAAGAATTAATTTTTTAAGGTGTTCTCCCTGTATATGTTAAGTTGAAAAATGCACTTTTTTGTCTAGAATAAAAACCTGATATATGTGCAAAATGTTACGTTTATTGAACTAATAGTTCTTGAATTAAAGCAAAAATAGGTAGAAGTTTATTTTTAATGTGCTCACTCTGTATATATTTGAACAACATTTTCTCAGTATTATACCAAGTAGACATCTAATCGGCATGCAAAATATCGGCTTCCTCCAACAATTAGTTTGTGAGTTATACCACCACCAGACAGACTGGCGGACAGGTGGAATTGAGAAAACCTGTTTTATTGCATTTCATGTGGTAATCTATTACATTTCTACATTCAAAATCGTTGAGTATAGTGGTATTTTACACCATAGCAACCATTGCAACATAGCAATGACGATTCGTTTTACGTTTGGCAATAATGAAGTGTATTGTTGGTGGCATTATAAGTCTATGTTATATTCGAAGTTAGCAGGTTAGGTTTTGCGCCAGTCTTGACACAGACGCAAAACCTAACCGCGAATATGAAACTGACATCGAATATGATATAGACTGACACTGCCACACAAATATAATTCGGTAATGCCAAACGCGTAATACCTTATGCTTGTGCTTCAGGATATAAAAATAAGTTTTGCTGAGCTTGGTTATGTTTTGATATTTAATGTCAGATTTATATGAAAATGTAATATTTCCCATTTCTATATGAAATGCGAACAAAAGATATACGGGACGCGTTAGAAAAGTGGTTTTACTAAACTCGTATGGTTGTTTAAATATTCGCTCACGCTCGTACTCAAACCAGCCATACTTGTTCAGCAAAACATCACTTGTCTAAACTAGTTACGTAATATACTATTTCGTGATCTAGGAACTCTGAAACGTGAACTCTGAGGAGGTTTAAAAATTTATAGATATCGCTTAGTAAAAAACCTGTAAAGGACTTTACTCAGAACTTTCCTCGCAAGTGGACGTGTTACTAAATAATTTAAGAAATCAAAGAAACTAGGTGTAAAACTATCTTAACGTTAACGATAATACTGAAACAATAAAATAAAACACTTCGCAATGCGAGGTTATTAACAGTTGCGAGGGACTATCTCCGACGAAGTGCCAGAGTATCGAGACCAGAACGAATTAGGAACGTAGAAATAAGAAACAGAATGAAAGCAAATTATACGGTTGTTGACAGAATTGAAAGGAGGGGCCTAAAATGATTTGGCCATATTACGTGTGGATGGAGGGAGATGGCCAAAACAACTGTTGTTATGGACACCACCAGGTAGAAGAAGGGACGTCGGCGAAGATCCTGGAATGAAGAGATAAGGAGAATGATGACCGAAAGAAATCTAGAAGAAGATGTAGCGTATTTAAAGAAATCTTATTTAAATTATATTTATTACAAACAATTAAAACTTACACTAATTACATTGTAAACATGTAATTACCAATGTAATAAAAAAATTACTGGCAAGAAGAATCGACTTTGACATTCGAATGACCTTCACAGTTGACCTAAAGGACAAGATGGTCAAGGTTATTGTCCCCTAAGTCTACTCAAATATTTTTTCGCCCTTAAATCACCCATATTAGAAAAACAGCTTCTGGACGAATTTTCAACATTTAACCTTGATTTGACCTTTTCAAGGTTCACTCCAACGAGTTGTAAACTATCAGTTTGGACATAAAATGTTCAGCTCTTTCCGACTCCGGCGTCAAAAATAGGGGTTTCTATTAAAAAAATGATTTTGACCTTCAAATGACCTTGAAAGTTGACGCCAAGGTCAAAGTTATTAGTACATTCAAATGATCCCTATCGTCCTGAATAACTTTTGTCTGCACATTTTTTTTTATTCAGCTTACCAACGGAGATATTCCGATGCGTCGATTAAAATGGCCCACCCTGTACCACATATTCCTTGAGCAAAAATATGATGATTTAACTCAACTTACCTATATACAAAGTTGCTTAGTTTAGCCGCTAGAGGGCTTTAAAAACGATTAACTTATTTACATTTTTTAACCCCCTGTATAATCACTATCATTTTTTTTTCTGAATAGTTACTTTAGTTTAGAAGCTATTTCCTTTCTTACAAAATTTTAGTCGGGTAAACGGTTTAGCCTACTAAAAGTTTGTAAGAGAGAAAATAGCTTCTAAATTAAAGTAACTATTCATAAAGAAAATTGGTAGTAATTATACAAGGGGTTAAAAAAATATGGATGGATAATTTATTGTGACGAAGTTTTTAAACACCCTGTAATTTTCGAAATTAGGGTTTATTCTTCAAAACGCTGTGGTTTACTGGTACAAACGCATGGCCAGAAAATGAAAAAAATCGACTTATTTGAAAAAATTTTAAAAAGTTAATCGTTTTTAAAACCCTCTAACGGCTAAACTAAGCAACTTTGTATATAGGTAAGTTGAGTTAAATCATCATATTTTTGCTCAAGGAATATGTGGTTAACGGATTGACCTCCTTTTTAGAGACACACTGTATATACTTCGCAATGCGAATACATCAATTTTCAAATAAAAAACATCAGTTATGGGATTTGAACTTCAGACCTTGCTAATGCGAACTGAACGCTCGACTCATGCCGTCACACGGGACAGTTCGAATCTTTGCGATGCAGCCCCATTAAAAGCACCAGTCTTATTAGTTACACTTTTTGCCTCTTTTTACATTTATCCTATATCTGTTGGGTCCTACTTTCCTCAAGCATAAAACCTGAGCTATGTACAAATTATTACTTTTATCTATTTGTTACTTAAAGCAGAAATAAACAAAATTTTATTTTTTAAGGTGCTCACCCTCTATATGTTGGGTCCAAAATATGCCCTTTTTCAACAAGGATAAAAACCTAAGCTATGTGCAGGATACTACTTTCATTTAAGTAATAGTTCTTGAGTTAAAGCAAAAATAGGCAGAATGTTATATTTGAAGGTGGCCACCTTGTATATATTTTGCGAAATTTTCTCGGTTTCAGACCAGAAAGGCATATAATCCGTATGTAAAAATAGTCCTGCAACGTTTGAGTTACACCGGCAACAAGCAGACAGGCAGACAAACGGAATTCAGAAAACTTGTTTTTAATCATCTAGGGACCATGAAACGTGAATATATGAAGAAACTTCGGAAAGTGTTTTTATCGCGATTACAATACTTCGTCTTTTAGACGAGGAAAGTAAAAATGGGTTTCGACTCTTTACCCAGTATATTTAAAAATAGAAACTAAATAAAAGACGGATGTTTAGATAACATGGTAACATTCACGAAAAGGGTCGAGTGGAATTCGTTTCTAGCAGTTTTATGACAAAGAAGTATTATAAATGTCACTATTATTACTACGCAGAGAACATTCTGTACTGATGAATTACATACCTCAGCAAAATTAATTCCACATGCAGAGATTAGCTTGTAAACATAACTCTCCGACCAACTTTGGTTTCGAGTATTTTATATATCTGTAGGGATTAGTACTCAGTTTGTATCTCCAATTTTATTAGGCAACAAACAAGTTCAGGTGGATTTAAAAAGATGTAACTGCTGTCATCAATCCCAAACTGGCCCGATTTTGTAATATATTAATTAATAGGCTTACAGAAATTAAACCTGGTGCAGACTTGAGTTTCGTATTTAAAAATGTTAATTACGAAGCCCCATTCACTGAGTACTGAAGCATCTATCTTTTCTAAATTAAGTAACTATTCATATAGCTTTTCAATATTTTAAATTCTAACATAAAAGAAATCGTAAATATACAAATATAAAACTTTCGTGTAATGTGCGTTCGCATTTTTTATTCTTATATACAAATTGTCTTTGACGTTTGTAATTATTTCAAGCAATTGTGAAAAACTAAGCTGCTAAAATTGTGTTTAATAATTAATAATTAAACTAAAAAGGTACCGTGCGAGTCGTATTTATTTGATTTAAAAAAATAAATATTAAAGAATGAATATCAATGTTAGACAGCAAAGTAGGAGACCACATCAAAATGCTTGGCAAGATATTAAAAAAACAATTTAAGATAACAAATTACATTATGATAAAAATTGAAAAATATTTCCCTAAGCATCCCTAGTGGCTTTATAAGCATGAGTTTCCTAGCGCCCTTTAAACATAACAACACATTGTTTAACTCTAAAAAATATAATACTCCAAACGAAGTATTGCGAGGTAAGCAAAATTATTCACAAAATCTGCCAGATATGCATAAAAATAGAAAATTAAATAAAAAATAAACTGTGGGATCCAGATTAATTTGTTTTGAAATAATTCGCAATGACTAAGTTCTGAAGCCATTAAGATCGTTAGAAACATTATGACTCTACTAAAAAAAATCATCAGGTTGTGTGTTGACACGGCATACCTGGTAAGCAAACATTTTATATCTTATGTACCTACATAAGAATAGCTGCTCTAATGGAGTGTATTTTTTACTTGTATATAGGTATTATAAATTTGTTTTATAATGTATACTTCTATGCTAACACTATCGCAACTGTCATGAATAAAATTAAAACGGTCATTACATTCCACTTCTCGCTCTTTTTGCACGAAAAATACATTTTTAGCGTGTTATGATTCAATTATATTATGGTATACATATATCATTTTTCAGCTACTTTTAACCAGTTAAATACAACAACACAACACCAAGATATGCTAAGTTTTATTTCAATTAGTAGGTAGGTGTACTTGCAAATTTATGTCCATACCAACACGCGATATAATTGAATGTTTAGCTCATTTTTTCCAAACTTAGTTATCTTTTATGGAGTTGGTAAGTTAGAATAGACACAGTAGACACCATAAAAAAATAAATATACTGAGAAATGGATTAAATGACGCAGGCCTAGTAATTAGACATCTTGTCTTATGTAAATTCTGTTGCCTTTAATATTATTCTCCGTTCAAGCAGCAGCTACGGGCTCGCAATATGCCTTTCTGAAATAAATGAATATCAGGGCCAAGCAATTCTCTTAAATAATTTAAATTTATTCCTTCCTTATGTACAAATAATAAGGATCCTTGTTTGATGTTCGCATCTATAAATTCTAAACAGATCTCATTTAAATTCAACAAGTTCTTTTACAGAATTTAAACAGTTTTTACAAATCTTTCCAAACATCCTTTGAGGCATATATAAAAATAAAATAATTTAAAAGCATCATTCCAAATTAATTTTCCCTTTGACGGACATACAGCGTATACATTATGTTACAGATTTTTGTTGTAGGGATCCAGGAAAAAGCAAAGGGGAAAGTACAAAAGAGGCACTCACTAAGAGAAGGGGATTGAAAATCCACTGTTCTTACAACTCTGCGTTATAATTTATGTTAAGTCACACTATTGATCATACTCTCTATAAATTCTTCTATAGTATGATCAAAAATTATTTTCATCTAGTATGGCTATGGAATAGTTCTTAATTTATGAATGCAACAATAACTCACTTAGAAATCAAATGTCAAATTTGACATTTAAATATAAGCTTAGTTGCCTTCATCAATGCATGTCAGTGTTAGAATTATCACAACTCAAATTCAAATGATTCATCTGAAGTTGTTAAAGCGTATAAATATTAATAATATGAAATAAATTCCACAGCTAATATAGTGAGAAATGTCAGTAATGCTCAAAGATCTCTTGCCTACAAGCCAAGTTGAACCAATAATATAAACAGGAAAGATGGTTTTAAACTTAGTAAAATGTGAATCCTTGTGATACACGATCTAAAGTATTAAAACCAGTGTGCGTCATACGGCCACGCCCCACGGATTACGCTGTACTTGAACAACCAATCAGCGTTACTTCGTTCCGAGAGGGTGGCACAGAAGACTATAAATAGCTCCACACCGACCTTCAATTCTTAGTACGACTTTCACTCTGATCATGCAAGCTGCAAGGTCTTGTAAAACGTTAGCCAACATGGGTGCACAAATAGCAACAGGAAAAAATCCTCCTCAAGGTACTCAAACAACACGAGCCACCAAGCATGGCCATCGCATGGATCCTTGCTCGAGCTTACAAGGTGCAAGGCACATTAAGCCAGAGAATACCCAGCATTCTTTTTATCCACAAAGACTACGCGGTCTAAGCTGAAATACTATATTAACAAAAATAAGAGCTGTCAGGTCAGTGGCGTCTATTATACGTAGATTTTCATTTGGCTCAGTTTAACATAGTAATATCAGATTGTTAGAAAATATGTTCCTATTTTGGAGAATCTACAAACAATTTATAAGTTTCGCAATTTAATTTTTTTTTATTTTTACTTTAACTCTCATTAAGAGCTAAAACATATACCTAAACCTTCACATCTGTATAGTCAATTATTATACATTTAATAAGTAGTATAACATTATGGGTTTATTTTTATCTGTAATTACCATTGTTTTCTTTTTAAATGATCCAAGAAAGTTAAAGTTGATAAACATTCTAAAATGTTAACAATGTCTGGTATTAGAAAACAGTAATGCAAAAAATACAAATATTTGTCCCGCTTGTGAGTTCGAACCGTTCGTTCTAATATCACACTGCCTCTCTTCCACTATATTTACATAATGCAATGCCACAGATCCGACGTGTACAGTGCAGTAAACGCTAATTACGTAGTAATGCCAGTGACGTGTCTAATGCTATGTTTGTTTGACGAGTTATAATAGTTTCTGGTCTATTAGTAACTGAACTAATCAAATAATAACTAATAATTCGATTAGTTAATTTTGTGTTGGCTTAATTTTGTTATACTATTTGTGCTATGTCCATTAATTATAATAATACTCGCGTTATTTATGTAAGAAATATTCTACTAGCTAACCTCAAGAAGCTGTATAAGCAAATTTGGTAGTACATATAGCTGAGAAATAATTCAGAGAGGGAAAGTTAATTTAGCTTGAAAGGTATGAAATCTATTCCAACGTTTGAATGAAAAGACACATGTTGAACGAGGGTTTTGAAACTCCGTGCGAAATTCCAATTGAAAATTTGATTAGAGAAAACACTAACTAAAGTTTCGTTAAAAAAGGTATCAGCCGTTTAGTAAATCCTGCATTTGGCATACTATGGCTTCTAATTCGTAAAAACAGACTATTCTGTTTGCTATCCTTCCAGCAACTATGTTCGTTATATAAAACCCATCAGGAGCTCGCCAGCTAGAGAAAATGGTGAGATAGATCTGGTGCACATTGTAGTTTAGAGAATTATTTCCAGTACTGCTGTAACAGAACATTCCTTTCTCATCTTTCTAAGCAAACCAGTACTATGTATAACGCAGCACTTTCTTGCTATTTTGCACCAACTTCTTTCGCAACTTTTATTCCGCTAAGTAATTCATGAAAATGACATCGTAGTCGTTTATTGCTGTTAGTAGGCTTTTGGTTCGCGCAACCTTTTTTCACAACTCTTATTCCACCAAATCAATCATTAAGCTGACATCGACACCCTTCATTACTGTTAGTAGGCTATTGTTTTGCGTAAACTTCCTTCCTAATTTATATTCTTCTGCGTGAATTGTCAAGCTGACATCTCAGCGCTTCATTGCTGATAGTAGACCTTTGGTTCGCCAAAAACTTCGTTTCTAACTGTTATTTGGTTAAGTAAATCATGAAGTTGACTGTGCAGCACTTCATTGCTGTTAGTAAGCTTTTAGTTCGAGCAAACTTATTTCCTAACTTTTATTCCACTAAGTGGATCATTAGGCTAGCATCAACACTCTTATATGATGCTTCAATGCTATTGGTTCGCGGCAACTCCTTTCTTGACTTTTATTCCTCTAAGTAATCATTAAGCTGACATCGCAGTCCTTGATTGCTGTTAGTAGAATCTTAGTTGGCAAACGCTTTTTTCCTAACTTTTAATCTGTTAAGTGAATCGTTGAGTATTTTATTGCTGTTAGTAAGCTTTTGGCTCCCGCAAACTGCTTTCTTAACTCTTATTCTACTAAGCGGATCATTAAGCTGGCATCGACACGGCTTTTGATTCGCTCCTTGTTTCGGCCGAAAGTCGGGGGCACCCATTATCCAAAAATCAAACGGCATGCCTATACATTCACTGAACACTTTAACTGACGCTTAAAACTGGCTTCATGCTGCTAACAAAGGCAAGCCGGAAAAGGACGCCAAGGAAATATTCGCGACCTTTTACTTTATGGACTGCCAGCCAAAAGCAGGCGTGGCACAAGCGCGCGAAATATGAACTGAGTACCACAGACCTTGAAATCGAATAGATATGTAACAATATGGAAAAAGTACTACATACATCGAAATCAAATAGATGCGCAATTGAATCGTAACAGTATGTTCTGCGATCTTAGGTTTGGTGATTTTGACTTTTCTGGTAAGTTTGCAATATTACGATAATCTCACATATAGTGTCCTTGTGTTTTCCTTAATTATTATCTTCAACTCTTGTACAGTACAATGTAGGTACAGTTCCTTGAACTCTGATCTTCCCATTGAAGTTCGGTGTGTCTCGTTATACCTTTCAAAATTTTTGTGTACTTGAAGGTAGTTCGTAGGTTAAATCTGTTTCAGATCCTTTTTAGATTTTCGGAAACATATTACTGGATTGCTTTATTATGTACTCACCAATTGTTCCGTAGGACATAACAAATTGCTGTCTATATTTTAAATTTTGTTCGCATTTAAGAGCTTTCAAAAATATATGTTCAAATAATGATGGGTTTCAGAACTATTCTATACAAAAATCCTCTTTAAAGTTAAAAAATTCATATAAATAGAAAATTGGAATGTTTCAACTACAACTTATCGAAGTAATAATAAGAAATATATATTACTAATAAATTATGTATTATTTATTAATAATTGTCCAGTTTATAACATCCAGTATTAATTTCAAACAATTAGTATTTTTAAAAGTACGGGTTTAAAAGCTATAAGACATGCCCAGTTTGCAAAATAAAGAACATGCTCCAAAAATAGCAATTTCTTTTGATAGACATCATTCAGGTGATAAGATTAAACAGTCAATTGAACGTGATGAGCCGTGGCATGTGAAATCAGATCAAGTTGTCCTGGAAATAATGGGGTAGAACACGCCATCTGGGAAACGCAACTGTAAAAATACATTTGATACCGCGAAATCACCGTAGGCAAGATTTGCTCTGCATTTTATTACTCCATAAAATACCTCTGCTTATTTGCCTCCAGATTTGGCGACAGGAAATAACTTGAGGTGTAGTTACAATACCCAAGCGCAAGTAAAACGCGGGCGAAATTGTCCCTAATTGCGTCCTTCTGCCTCCTTTCTCTTTTCCTTAAGAGCCGCAAGGTAATCCTCTTAGGAGACGTTTTATTACACCCGACATGACGTAGTCACATTACTTTTTAGACTCGACTCCTTTGGGTCCCCGGGTCCCAATAAAAAGACTTTTACGCCCTGCCTTCGTTAGCCATCAAACCCTGCATGCTGTTTTCAAACTGTGTTTACATTCGAAGGTTCTCTAAATTACGTTTTGGTCCATTCGCTTAAGAGGCGGTTGTCTTGATCACTATTTAAAGGGCACTTAGGGATTAATTGATGAATCAGTAACATCGAGTCCTTTATTGTTGAAGACACGCATGCGAATAAAATTAGAAGCTTGATGTTCCTCGTTCTTATATAGTTGAGGTAACTGTTCTATAATCATTAAAACTGCTATTATTTTGTTAAGGATTGATTACATTTTAACAGTAACATGAACTGAAAAGTATCTAGAACCACGTTTGACATGTAATGAACTATTTTATTTTAAGAGGAAAATACTTGTATGTCAAATATCCCCTTAAGAATGTAAAATGTGTTAACAACCAATACTAAAAATTGTTGCATCTATAAGAAACCCCAAATATTATTTTCTCTGGCCAGACGAAGCAGTGCAATACATGTCAAAAATCGCGAAAATGTTCATCTAATTGTTAAGAATATCACCTAGTACAACAAACTACATGAGCAAGTAGGGTACGGACATTACTAAAAGTTTTAGCAACTTTTGTAGCAAAAAAATAACAGTAGAACGCTGTAGGAGAGCTGAATGAAATGTGAAAAGATTGGGGTAACACAAAAACAAACTTGTCTCGTTCGCTGCTATTTAGTTCAACGTTGTATAAATATCACAATAGTATTTGTACAAGTAAAAGAATTTCAAGTTATGTCTGAAAAACTTCAATGTGGCACAATTGCAATAGAAACTACTCAGATGCTAAAAAAGGACAAAGTAGCCAAAGACTTAATCCCACAATCGCACAGCTTATGAGGGTTCTTACTCACCGAATAGAAAAAAAATTCTTTGCCATATATGAAAAGGTGACCAAGATGTTAAGTTAACCGAAACAGTAAAAAGCATCCCTTCGGCTAAGAATACTACTTGCTGATGCTAACAAAATTCCTACCATTTGAAAATATTTAAAAGTGTTGCTTCTAAAATTTGCAATAAATAAATACACAAAATTGAACAGCATAGTAAAACATCTTTCCAAATACTCGCATATCTATTAGAAAAATAATCAATAATAAGGAAAATTACAACTGCAATTTTTAGTAATTTCAACGTACATTAAACGTCAAGATATGGCACATATATGCATAACTGCCACAGAAGAAAATTATATTCATAATCTATTTATTATGCGATACTTTCTCGGTCAATAGAAATAGTCTTACGTGGATTTCAAAATCAGGCATCGTAGTTTTACTACAGCACTCTAAATTTTTCGAAAAAGTATTGTTAATTGCTAAGATAACATCGACACCATGCAGCCCACGTTAACTGCGCCATATTTGTGGCCCCCTCTTTATATTGTTTGATAGTGATTCCAACAACTATTAAACAAAAATAAAATGGGCCTCAGAAAACATTTCGGTCAACAAAATAAGGGAAAATACTAAAAGTAAAATTTTGATACCAAGGCTTTAATACAGATAAATAGTCTAACACGAATAGAAAGCAGCAACATTACGCTAACTGGATAGCAACCTCAGTAAACGCTCTCAAAAAGCTATTACCTCTCAGCTAAGTCATTGACAAAAAATAGAAATAAAAGTGGCCCCAAGTTAGACCCCTGAGGTACGCCGGATGTTGCTACAAAAAACTCTATTTTTAAGGTATGATGTGCCCGGTCTCCATACTATAAATGTTATAAAGAATGGTCGACAATGGTTTAAAGAACAATGTTATCTTTTAAGATTGATGATTTCTATCCCGCAATTATTATTACTATCCATATTTAATATCCTGTCGTTAGAAAACAGAAGAATAATTATACGTGTTACATTCTTATATAAGTTGCTTCATAACAAAATCTATACTGTTTCACTTCTTGCGATGATAGATTTCCATGTACCTCGTTCTTCAATTCGTAATGTAATAACTGTTCATGCTCCTACGGCTCGAACTAATCTACTTGTTAAGTCGCCTTTATATGGAATGGCTTCAAATTTTAATAAAATTTAAAATAACTATGATATAAATTGCTGTACTCTACATCTTTAAACCAATCGATCCATGTATAACTAATCTTCATTAATATTAGCACATACTCACACTGTTTATATACTATTTCATTCTATTTAGATATATTAAATGTATATACGAGGAGCGTTCAATTATAAATTATAATTTAATATTTATTTAAAAACAAACACGGGGACTCGAATGTATATCATGTCATTTTTTTACTCAGTCTCCCTTTTTTTAGTAAAATGGTGCCATCTTTCCGGAAGTTTCTGTATTCCACTAGAAAAAATTCTTTTGGCTGCACCCATTCCCGAACAATTTCGATTACTTCTTCATGACAATGAGGTATTTTTCTCCTAGAAACTCTTTTAAGGGTCCAAACAAATAAAAAACTGATGCAGCAAGGTCCGAAATGTAGGGTAAATGGGCAGCATGGTTTATTTCAATTTTTGAATCGTAGTCAGCGTGTGAATAGCGAAATGGGGTCGAGCATTAGCCTGTCAGACACAGACAGAGAACTCACTTTAATTCGACGATCGCTTCAAATAAGTGCATTTTACACTGTCAGCATTCTCTTCTGTTGTCAATGATTTTGGACGGCGAGAATGCGGTTCATTCTCGGCACCTTTGCAGCCATCGTTAAACGCTTTACTCCTTTTGTAAACGTTTCTGTTTGACTAGCTGACCCGGCAAACGTTGTTTTGGATTATGACATGATGGGCAAAACCCTTCAAACCCTTAAGCACAAAATCATAAAAGTATGACTGCAAATAGAAAGTGGTACAGTGTATAGAAAAACACACTTTCGATAGTTTTCAATTTTCCGGCTTTCCCTTTGGATTTTTCCAAATTTTCTTTTTTGCTAAACCACCTCGGGAGTAAGACGAACACAACAAAAAAAAATCATCCAAATCGGTCAAGTCGTTCTCGAGTTTTTGCGTTACTAACACACTAACACAAGTCGATTGATTTTTATATACATATACAGTGTGGTCCATAAGTGTGCAATAAATGAGACACTTTTTTATTAGTTGTACAATCGAAATTTAAATACGGCCACAAGTTAGTGCATGTTTGATAACCATATCAGATGCCCTTAGAATGGCTTCAAGTCAAACAATATACAGGGCAGGACAAAAATATGAAATCCGTTCAAGAATAAAGTTACCTTACTTCAAAAAATATTGCAACATTTTATTGATAAAAGTTGTTTAGAACCAAAAGTTATGCTCAAATACAAAGTCATGGCCTCCTATTCGAATTTTGATTTTTTTTTGTAAAATTTTTTATTATCCCCGTATGATACATATTTTTAGTATTCTAATTTTATTAAAAGTTTTTTTCATATGTAAATTATCATTAGTAAAGCATTTGCCTTGTTAAAAAGAATATTTGCGAAATTCTAAAGTTCTGTTAAATATCGTTGCAACAAACATGAAGTGGACGCTTACCTAAAAAACTATAAATCCAAATAAATTTTATAAATACGCTTCAAGTTGCTAAAAGTTATTTAAAAGTGATGTGGTTGTGGCTACTTTAAATACATATAAAATCAGAATAATAAAAATATGTATCGTACGGGAGCAATACAAAATTTTTCAAAAAAGAATCAAAATTTGAATAGGAGGCCGTGACTTTGTATTTGAGCGTAGCTTTTGATTCTAAACAACTTTCCTTAATAAAATTTTGGTATATTTTTTGAAATAAGGTAACTTTATTCTTGAACAAATTTCATATTTTTTGTCCTGCCCTGTATATTGTTTGACTTGAAGCCATTCTCAGGGCATCTAATATGGTTATCGAACATGCACTAACTTTTGACGGTATTTAAATTTCTATTGTACAACTAATAAAAAATTTCCCATTTGTTGCACACTTAATGGACCACACTGTATACTATATAGATAGTTATTGCGCATCAAACTATCTTTTAACTCTTACACAAGTTTCTTATGGTCTGCTATCTTCGTTGATAAGAAATTTACTAACAATGCGTTGTTCAACGCTTGAATGCACTCCTACTTCACTCATGCTTGCCAATTGATAAACGATAATGAATAGTGGCGACTTAACGAGTGAATGAACTTAGGACTTGTTCCAGAGTATTAATTAATATATACAACTTCTGTGCATGTCTTTGTCTTTTGACGCGCAATTCAAATTATAATTCATATTTGAACGCTCCTCGTAGTATTGTATATCTCGCCTTGTCTATGTAGTTAGTTATTGTGTTTGTATATGTTAGTTAATATTATATTTACTGTACTTGCCCATTGTCCTATAATTGGAATTTTTCTTTTGGGCAATAAATACATTTACATATTATCTAATGTTATCGCTTTGCGCACCCTTAACCCTAAGACCTCTCGAAAACAAAACGCATTCATAGTTACATAACCTTATCATTTCACAAAACAAGCTTCTGTTGAACGCCATGATGTGCTATTAAAGAAAAGGAACCCGTCTACTATTTTAACAAATGAATAAACGACGTTAGTGGAAATCTAAAGTTACTAAAAATAATTTTACTTTTATTAACCAAGAAAAAAGTGTGAACAATGGATATTTGAAATACAAATTAACAGCGTGAGCACATTAAATCAATTACAATGAACCATTGCTAGGATCCTGATAGCTTAACTAACACAAACACGCTCGGGGTGTCTATCTTGACTTTCTGCGGTCCTAATAATCGGCGGTAGGTGATAAAAGAAACGACCTGGGGCACCACCTTCATCATCCGTGAAAGAAAGAAATGCCGGATCTCCCGAGAGTCGCCCAACAATAATAGATTAATTACGAGGAAGGGAGCCCGACACCGCTCGAAGAAGAGAAGAAAGGAGCCTACAAATAGATTTCCTCCACTTTAAACCATGTGAAACGATTACTTTATCGCATACATTCATGTGGAGATCGGCTTCAAGGATGCTGACCAATTAATAGTTAATTATAACGTACAAGGGCAGTAATATCCAGCCATAAAACGTGGATTTTCTCTCAGACGCGATATGACCACGGCGTAAAACAATGGTGTTTTTTTTCAAGTCCTTAGCCTACGTCTTCGGTTTGAAATTTCCACAGGAAGGCTGATCACTTCTAGGAAACATCGCCGGAAGACTCCCGTATTCTGAAGTTTAATGCGCACGGTGCCCAACACGAACGAAGTGCCAAATTGAAATTTTCAAAAGCCACACAAAATTAGTCAAAATGAAAATAGGCAACGTTCTCCACATACAGGTGCTTAAAGTAACCTAATTACAATGTACAGCATGGCTATATTTGAAAGGGGCTTGAGAACTTACCAAAAAAATTACAATTTTGGAAGACTTTAGAAAAAATTATTACGAAACAAGCAAGAAACGCATTTTGGAGCGATAGAACAGTTGAAGATATCTTAGTTTCCTATACATCTGATATGTTTTTTTTGCAAACAGTGCAACGCAGTCAATCACGTTTATAGTCGACAAAATTGTCCAAGATTTTGTACTTGCTTTGAATATGTTTTGAGAAGGATTGGCGGAATGATAGCTAATATCAACAACTTATAATTTACAAGGCAAACAGATACACGTTGTTACAATAAAACACTGCTGGAGCCTGTGGTTTGAAACGTTTGGACGTTGTTACAACCACCGGCTTTGCTGAAATAACTTCAAATTGCACAAACTAGAAGTGATCATTATCTTACTTAGGCAGCAAGTATCCCTAACATTGATATCTTAAGCTAGTTAAACTTTGAAAAATCGATATTTATAGAAAATCCACATAAATGGCCTTATGTTAATTAAAATTATTGCTGTATAAATAAATAAAAAATGTACGCAAAGTAATGTTTTTAACGCCTTTGATAAAGAAAGGGCACCTAAAAACAACTTTTGCTAAATCGAATGACGGTTGACAGGTGTTAAAAATGTTGTACAAAATAAGTAACAATATTTTAATGTTTATAATAATACTCAAGCAGTAAAAATAAACACTTACTAATACAAATTACATTAATTTACAAAACAAGGAAAGGAAAGCATCGCAGTCAGTGGGATTTAAACCTGCACCCTCAAGCGAAACCCGCTTGGCTAAGTACTAAAAACGTTACCTGACGTTCTATTTGCCTCAGGGATCTTTTCTCTGACGTTATTATGCAATTCTGTAAATGATCTACAATAGAATGTTCTCTTCTACTAACAAGGGGAAATAAATGCACCATTTTAGATCATTTCTATGATTGCTTTATACACACATGATGTGAGGAAACATATTCCTGGGACGAACTGTACTTCTTTATCGTTGCATTATGAACGGCGTGGTGACGACAGGACCGATCGCAGACGAACTGCGCCCGGTCAGTGACGATCGATACTGAACACATGCATGTAGACAAGTAGACAGTTACAACACGGGTTTATACAGGGTGTAGAAATGCTTTACGCACCATAGGGTTTTCAATAGTAATTTTTTTATGTGACAATATTTGCTTCCCTAATTATTTTAGAGCAAACTTGTAAGTAGGTTTTTTGTAGAGCAAACAATTCTGTATCCATTTATGCCATCATTTTTATCATTTTACGTCAGAAAACCTAATAATGAAAGAAACTAGAATTATCATTTTTTCAAAAATCGGTGCAAATTGTGAAGTGGTGGTATGCTGGAAGCAGATCAGGTGCAATAAGTGCCATGGTTGCCGCTACATTTGACAGATGCGAAACAAATAAACAACAAACTAATTTGTTGATGCTTTGAGATGCTTCAATAATTTCAAGGCACCACTGATTTGCCTAAAAATGGTAACTTTATTGCTTTAAATTTTCGGTTTTTCAAAATGTAAAATGACAAATGCTGGCATAAATGGATACAGAATTTTTTTCTCTACAAAAAACTTCCATGCAAGTTTGCTGTAAAATAATTAGGGAAGCAAATATTTTCATATGAAAAAATTACCATTGAAATCCCTATGGTGCGTAAAGCATTTCTACACCCTGTATATAAGGATTGATATTACCACGGTCAATATATGGTGCAACCATGACTTAACCAAGAATTCCTGGGTTCAAAGTAAAACGATTTAACTTGCCTATATCTAAATTGGTTTCGTTTCGTATTCGGCTTGAAAGTTCTTTAAAAAGTAATGTTGCTTTAACATGTGAATTTGTAGATCCTTTTGGATGATATTCTATATAACGAGAATTTTTTCTTGTGTAGTTGACATTTTTAATACAAACAATAAATACCAGCTCAGTTTTATTTTATTTTCTTGGCAATATCGTTAAATGAATTATCACCAATTATCATTACTACTAGAACACAGTAAGAAGCAAATCTGTTTAATTAAAATTATTCTTACAGCAGACTGTAATATTACCAAAATTCCAAGTAAATAGATATTATACACATTTCTAATCAAAAGTAGTGCACAAATATTGTATTTATAATAGTTGTGTGTAATCACAATAATGAAAAAAAATAGCGTGATTGCTAAGACTCATAAAAAGTTATAGCAAAAACTTATTTTTTAATAACCGTTCAAGAGCGGGGGTCCTACCCAGGCTACCGATCCTGCCAAAAGGCTCCTCAGTTCTATACATTAATATATTAGATAAGCGATAGGTTGTGTCGTTTTCGAATTATCATGTTTACATCCACCCGCGGTAACATACCTGATTCTTAATTTCGCAACTTACCATTGCCGCCTAAGAAGCTTAAGGCTTCACAAAAGTTATGCAGTTTCATCAGACGTTTCATATAACTTTAGGTTGGTCGCGATTGATTGAAAGCCTGTAATAAAAATTATACAGGGTGACCCAAAATTATCCGGCCAAACTTTAATAGCGAATTCTAGAACCGGAAATAATAAGAAATCTCTATATAACCATAAGCCGAAAAACCCTTGGTTTTCCAGATACAGGGTGTTAAAAGTGTAGTGCTGAGGATCGTTTTGTTTAATATTTTCGAAACGTTCAAAGATAATTATTTGAAACTTTGTATGCCCACTTTTTCTACTTAAAAAGATAAAGTTACTCTTGGCGATGTAAAATGCACATAGACTGGTAAAACTGGGGGGCAGCTAAGGAAAATATTGCTCCAACTTTTTTGTGTGGGAGTTTTTATCAATTTTGAGAACAAAATGTAGTAGCCTGAAGTTTTTGACCACAAAAAAATACTCTTGTCTCATGGGCCTATTGTGTCCCGATATCAAGTAAAATCAGGTTTAAACATTTAGATCGTCTTTGCATTGCACAAAATGGCAACGTTTTCGAACACTTACTGCATTAATAATAGTACCTTTTTGTTTCGCTTTTGTATTTGTTATTTTTAGTGTTTTCTTTGTTAAGTTTTATGACGATTTTCTCAGTTTGATCACATTTATTATGATTAGTTTAAGTTCGTTAGTTTTGGTGTCATATGTTTCTATTATGTTTCTGTTATGTAACGTTTGCGTTAAATTGTTGTCTTTTTTAATCAGTTACAGAATTATTTAAATTAAACGACTACATTTTCCATGGTCTACCAATTATTATTAGATTTCGAATATGGATATATCAAAAATCTAAACGTTTAAACCTGATTTTACTTAATATCGGGACACAATAGGCCCATGAGACAAGAGTAACTTTTTGTTGTCAAAAACTTCAGGCTACTACATTTTATTATCAAAATTGATAAAAATTCCCACACAAAAAAGTTGGGACAATATTTTCCTTAGCTCCCCCCAGTTTTACTAGTCTATGTGCATTTTACATCGACAAGAGTAACTTTATCTTTTTAAGTAGAAAAGGTGGGTATATAAAGTTTCAACTAATTATCTTTGAAGGTTTCGAAAATATTAAACAAAAACGATCCTCAGCACTACACTTTTAACACCCTGTATCTGGAAAAGCAAGGGTTTTTCGGCCTATGCTTATATAGAGATTTCTTATTATTTCCGGTTCTAGAATTCGCTATTAAAGTTTGGCAGGCTAATTTTGGGACACCCTGTAGATCTATATAAAATGGTCGACGTCGAAAAAATAAATTACGTGCTGTTACATACATATATTTTATTTGCTAAAGCAGGGCTGTCCAACATGTGGCCCACGGGCCGCATGCGGCCCGCCAGGATATTTTTGCGGCTCGCGGATCGAATTCCCCCTTGAGTCCACCAGTCCTGATCCTGTCCTCTCCTTTTCTACCTGGGCTCTCCGGTCTGACACGCTGAACTATCTAATTGAGTAGGCCTCCAACCCTTACCAGACCAGGCTTCAAGGGAGATGACGTGTTGTACTGTCAGCACGAGAAGTTCAAATTATCCGCAAGAGCAAGACCGCTAGAATTCGATTTTACCTTGATTGTTGAACTTTCTTGGGAAATCGAATCCCTGAGGCTTTAACCCTGAGGCTTTAACCCTGTCTTAATACGCTGTACTGTCTTGCAGAGCTATCTGCTTAAAAGCCATTTCCGACCGCCTAATTTTTTAAACGCAAATCCCGGCGCCCCGAGAGGTGAAATACTCCTCATAACCTCATTTTACTAATATCTAAACCTGTAACCTGTAGCAATCGCAGCTTCTACCCCGCTTGTGAGCGGCTAGAGTTCTGTAACCGCCCTTCATAAACTCACCTGCAGGGCCCGTCTTTGTTCATTAAAAGGCGAATTCCTGAACTTCGACGTTCGATTCCGCAGCCCGCAAATTCCCTACCGGGGGAATGTCAACATCATTTTCCGGCTCAAGGCGAAAAAATTCCATCTGCAGGATTTGACACCGCGTTCGCTCCAAGAACGACGCCTAGGTGTCGTAAGGTACCAGCAACCTCTGCACCAGGATTTAGGCACTAACGCCCGCCCCAGGTAACCCTTAAAATCGCTAAATTCACCGGAAAATTATAGCTTAAAATTACTGTTGAGTGGAAGGTCAAGTTTGCAGGAACAAAAGACCTACTCAGCCCATTTCCCGAAGAATCGGCGTGCGTACCGGCGGACTACCAATAGGGACCCGCAACACTCGCCGGTGCATTGGGTTGCAGCTCGACTAACGAAACCAGACACCGCTCCAGAAGAACATGTTAATTTTAAATAATGTGCAATTCAGAGTTATTTTTAATTAATCATTGTAACTAGCTAAAAACATATTTGTTTTGGTAATTATCTGGTGTTTTACCTAATCGAATATATATTTAAGTGAACGTATTTCTCCGATTTGAGTTTAACCCAAGGGGTAAATCTTTGACGCCTTTAGTAAGGGGGTGAAACGTCACATCTCTATACGTAAATTTACATTAATTGATGTAATTTTTTTCTTTTGGTGGTATATCAAGAACGGAAAGGAATTAACCTAAAGTGAATATGATTTTTTTTTGTATAGAATCACTTCTAGAACATATGGTGTAAGTTTGTCGGTTACTTCAGGAAACACCCTGTATATCTCTTTTTATGTTTCAATGCTTTTTGTAATGTAACCTAAGCTTAAATAAATAAAAATTAGTATTGAAATATACACGTTTTATATTTATTACAAATCACTCACAAAGTCGCATACGACACATTTTATGATGCGGCCCTCACAACCTTCAAATTTTTTCCAGTGGCCCTTGGGCCCCTTGAAGTTAGACAGCCCTGTGCTAAAGCATGTGGACATTGCAACATGATATCTTTTATTTTATCTCTAAGTAAAGGCATGATGATAAAACCCACTCTTTGTTTCCTTAATAAGTTTTATATATAGGTGCCACGTGTAGAACAGAATTCCTTTCTTAGATAATCTCAATTAAAACTTCCTTCAAGTTGTTAACTATATATCTTTGTCAGATAGTAAAAGTATTTGGTAAATGAAAGAATTGCAACCACCTTCCATTTCCTTCATATTTAGGTAAAACATGTAAGAACAGAATGTCTTTATAAAATTTAAAAAAATCTTTTTAAAATTGTTGGCGATGCTTCTTCAACAATGTTTGTGTAATGGAATATAGAATACCCTTCCTTCAAATGTACAAAATAATGGTATAAAAATATAAATCGACTGTCATTGTTATATTACAGTAAAATAATAAACTATAAAAAACAGGAATCTACTTTCATTTAATTAAAAATAGTAAATCTCCCATTCGACATTGACATTTAAGTTAGTGTAACAAAAAATAAATTCTAAAGATATGAGGTGATGTGCCCTTTTAAAAGTCACAAATTCCTCAGAAATAGTAATTCGAAGTCCAAGTTATGAGTCATTTAGCCCCCGAAGTTTGATATGTCTGGAATCCCACAAATTCTCTATTTTAGGATGAGCTCCCACATAACTTTTCTTTCTCACATTCAGCTGTTCGCACTAGCGCGCAGATAATCAAGTTCTCATAAAGCGAACACTTGTTTTTTAGCTGTTTAAAGGGATTTAAATAATTTATAAAATCCCCACCATTTCCTTCAATATATATTTCATTACTTATATGTGTGTTTGGTTGACGTTTATTTTACAATTTTAAGTGCTCTTAATTATAATTTTAAAATAACATCTTAAAGTTATACATATCTGTTTGCACTTGAATTTTCAGTAGCGTATCGTAGGAATAAATGAAAATCTATTTAACTTTTAATACATCATAAACATTTGAGCATTATTAATTCGCCTGACACGACTGTCATTTTTGTGGGTTTAAATATATTTATGTTAGCATCCGTACACATAAATCCACTTTCCAGTTATTAATTTATGAGTAAATGCGTGAGTATAAAAATAAAGTGTTAAATATCGATGCGTCACCCTCACCTACAGATCTGCTTTTAAATCTATGTCAAAAGCGTGTTTTTAGTAATCGGCTGTAAAAGCAATACGGTGAATAACATATAAATTTATCCGTTTTGGGCGTAAAAATATTAATCAGATATTCAAAAATACAAGATCAAATACGTTTGAAAGTCAAATAGCACTGGCAGTTATTCTATATGTCTGTATTAAAAGCAAAAGGCTTCTTAAACAAACTATTGTCCTTGTCTTAAAAGATCAACTGATTACGTTTCATTTTAAACTAGTTCCTATTTCCTCAATTATTGTTAATTCGAAAATGCATGCAATAGATTTTTGGAACATACAGGGTCTTAGTGTGGAGGTTGAAACAAATATTTTGCATACCAACGTTTTCTTTTAAATCCCTGCTAGGCGAGTTATAACCTCCAAAAAAGGGGGGGTTAAAATTAGGTTTTTTATCGTTTTACCAAAAACTGAAAAATAATATTAAAGTGAAAATTTGCAGATGTGTTCTACCAATAACAGGCTTATATATGAAATGCTTTTTAGTTTTTACATATGACTTTAAGAGGTTGAAATTGGTAACCCATACATATGCTTTATTGAAACTTAAAAAAAAAAAAATTATATTATAAAAAACTATGTACTGAATATTACGATTTATTATATATATATATATATATATATATATATACACTCACCGGCACGAAAAACGGAGCACTTGCATTTTTTGATTAGATTTAAAATTGTATCCCTTTGTGATGTTTTAGTATTACATTTATTATTATACATTTATTATACATGTTATAATGTTAAATGTATAATAAATGTATAATAATAAATGTAATAATAAAACATCACAAAGGGATACAATTTTAAATCTAATAAAAAAATGCAAGTGCTCCGTTTTTCGTGCCGGTGAGTATATATTAAAAAAATTCCTCTTAGTTTTTTCGTGAAATTAATATTCTTTGTATAAAATATAAAAGTACATTATGATGTACAGCATTTCACTGAGTAACTGTGCCTTGCATAGTAAAATAATTTATTTTTTACACAAAAAATATGAGTTTGACAAGAAAACTAAAAGGGCTAAAGAATATTTTGAATAAATGAAGCTTTCTAGTATATAAGTATTTTTGTGTCATAAAAATCGGGTCCATTAAAAAGTTCTAATATAACCACTGTTTTTAGGAGGGTATAAATCAGCGGGGAAGGATTTAAAAAAGTGTATCTGCAACATTTTTATGTTTCAACGTCCTCTATAACCCCCAGAAGTTTGTTGGTCGAATTACAGAACACACTGTATATATAATCGTGATCTTGTATGAAGAATTGTTATATATTGTTATATTTCCAGCAGAATAACTGGATACATAATCACCACTTTAATTACCCAAAAACACTGCCATTTTAAAATTTAAAAACGCCAATAATAACCTTATGCAACTTTTCAAAAACTCGTTTTTTAGATTTTTATTTAAAAATATACTTTAGATTGCTCCAACAATTTCATATGAAGCATATCATTGCAATACAGGAGCTGCGCCCGAAGTACTAAGCTTAACAAATATAATAATTCTAACATAATTAATTTAAAAACGTCTATAAAACATTTGAAAATGGTTTGCTATCAAGTAGCTTCTAAGTAATTTATTTGCTCTTGTCAACATGCATGTATCGTATGGCTTGTAGTAGGAAGCCTGGTGTCAGAGCTTTCAGGTTGAGCGAGCGCCTCTGACGACTGCCACCGAATTAACAACCGGGACCGACGGCTTAACGTGCTCTCCGAGGCACGGCTGGCAACGATTTTACTACCATCCAAGTGCCAAACGTCGCGAACATTGCTTAACTCTAGGCACTTTTTGACCAGTCCTTAGAGCATGCAGCTATGCAACTTGCTTCTTGTTAACATCGAATTTCGGCTTAGACCGCATAGTCTTTGTGGATAAACACTCAGAATTCTCTGGCTTAATGTATCTTGCACCTAGTAAACTCGAGCAAGGATCCTTACAGCTTGCATCATCAAAGTGAAAGTCGCAAAGTGCAACTTTCACTCTGATGTCTTGCAAAACGTTAATCAATATAGGTGCACAAACAGCAACAAGGCTAAATCTGCCTAAGTATCCTACTTCTCAAGGTACTCAAACAACACGAGCCATCAAGCATGGCCATCGCATGGATCCTTGCTCGAGTTTACAAGGCGCAAGGCACATTAAGCCAGAGAATGCTGGGTGTTTATTCACAAAGACTATGCGGTCTAAGCCGAAATTCTATGTTAACAAGAATAATTCGAGTAACTGCGAAAGCCTCAAGCAGTATATAATTTATTTGCACTAGTATTTGCACATAATACAGGGTTAGTCATGAGTGGGTTACTTCTGACCAAAAGTTGAATGCAACCCAAAATACAAAGAACGCATATCACTTGATACAATATTTAATATGATTAATAAATTGAATCAAAGTCCCCAACTTCCTGTTTACATGTCATTGGTGGCACTGTAAGTCTATGTCAAATTCGAGGTTAGCAGGTTAGGTTTTGTGTCAGTTGTGGCGTTATTTGTATTTTGGGTTGCATTCAACGTTTGGTCAGAAGTAACCCACTCATGGTTAACTCTGTATAAGTTAAAAATATTCTAAATATTGCAAACAATTAACAGTAGTAGTGCTTTATAACTCTGTTCTCTGTTTTTCTATATCCTCAAACAAAAGTTCAGAACTCGTCAAGACTGACAATCGAATCACACTAACATATTGTAACGATTCGGCTGACGGTTATTTGCCCCGATGCCTCGATTATACTAGAAATTCCAGAGACGGCTGCCGGCGCGTGAATCATAGGCCGCCGACGGGTGGCCTTGAACGCAGGTGTACGCGAATGACTCATTTTCCAGTCGATGCTAGAGCGGCCCTGACGCGACACGTCACCGTTTCCGAGATTAACTGGAGGCTTCTGGAAGAATTTACTGGCGCGATATATAAGCTGGCGGAGTTCACCCGCAAGGCAGTTCTGAAATAATTCTTCGACAGAGCAGTTCGAATTCAGCATCAGAGCGGCGAGCTCCCAGATAAATAAAACGCGTGAACATAAATAATAGAAATAAATAAATATATAATCGTTAGTGTTTAAGAGTGATATAAATAAATAAATGTATCGATAATTCGTTAGTGCCTGTATTAATTTGTAATCTGCTTGATAATTCTCGTGTGCTTGTAAATAACAATAATCGTAATAATTCATTGTTGTAAATAAATATTTGAACCCATGTTTGTCGTATAATTTTAAATAGCCCGAACGTTAAGAACGTAACAATATGTTAATTTCAATAAAATATAAGCTATTACAAAAGCTGTTTGAGCCTTACAAATGGAGTACGTGAGAAATTGCAAGAACAAGCAATTACAATCATCCTTGTTGAATAATTATATCATAATTTCTTTACTTTTAACGACTGCATAGCATCTGTTTTCATCTTCCTCGTGTTGCTTTTTTTCAAAAAGTATCAGAACTGGACAAGTATCTTACGTTCATTTTCGCAAATATCATAATTATTTTAAATTTTTTAGAATCGGCTGTAACAGTTGAGTAGAACCAGAGAAGTATTCGTCACTTTACTGTTACAGCTTTAAATACAGTTGAGTTGGGAGTTTTAGGATTCGATGATAATCTTAAATCAATTTCCGCAAATAGTGGCAACTAGGACTACTAGAAGACTATCTTAAATCCTTTAGTATTGCTTTTAACAACTGGGTACAGTATCTTAACAAAGTTTACCCCACCTGACTGTTTGGCCCTTAAAAATATAAAATAAATAAGAAGTTTCAGAATTTGGCGAGATTTTTAAATTGACTTCATCAAGCAATAACAACTATTTTTTTTTCTTTTCTTGGAAACCAGATCAGCATACTGGATGCTATACATGGTTCTGTTATCTGGGAATGGTTGTTGAGACATGGTTAGAAGGAGGACGTCTCGTTGTGAGATTCCTCTGTAGCTTGCGTGCTAATCGTTGTCGGATTCACTTGAGGATATCCAGATGTCTTGAGGAAGTTGACGTTTTAATCTTGTATGCAAGTGTTTTTTACCGAG
>CALNHX010009541.1:0-48816 GCA_940337035.1 Agriotes lineatus | reverse complement strand
AATATTTGACTGGCTACCCGAATCTAATAATGCACGACAATTATAAAGAGAGCCAGATTTGCACTCAACACGAATGATCGCCGTTGATAGTAACACTTCCTGCTCGTAGCCATTCATAATATGACTTGTCATCGACGAAACTGCATTAGATTCTTCCTGACTTATCTGCGCTGTTTGCGAATGACTGGAGCTTGACGCTTCTACACTATTTTGAATGACTCCGGAGGGAAAACTTTGATTTTCTGAATTTTGAGTATTTAAATGTAGGAGTGTATGGTGCTTTTTCCTACAATATCTGCAGCTTGATGCCCTACAAAAATTACTGGAATGGAAGCCCTTTAAGCAGTTAAAACAAAGTCTTTTGTTTTTTTCCTCTTGTATTCGAGACTCTACGGAAGTGCTTTAAACTGTTCGCAATTATAAATGCTGTGCGAGTCTTTGCAAATGACGCATTTAGGCTGCTTAACTGCATTTTCATTAGTGGCCAAAAATGAACTTGCTGTAGAATTGTTAAATTTGGGTTTAAATTTGTTAACTTTCAGTTCACTGGCTGAGTAACATTAAGAGTTTCTAACAGTTCGCATTTCGACTTCAGAAACGTTTTTAAATGCTCCATAGTTGGAAAATCACCTTCAATTTTCTGAGCCTCCCATTCACGTTTAGTGGCGGAATCAAATTTAGCACTAATTAAATAAATCAATATGGTATCCCACGCTTCTACTGGTTGACCTAACACCTTTAATGCCCTTAAATGTTTAGATATATTGTCAAGGAGCTGCCGTAACAAAATATGGGATTCCTTTGCTATAGATGGTAAATTAAACAATAGCTTAATATGGTTATTTACAATTAGCCGCTTATTGTCGTACCTTTCAAGCAATAAATTCCACGCAATGGAATAGTTAATATCGCACACTTGTAAGGATTGAATTATTTCGCTTGCCTTTCCCTTCACGGAGCCCTTTAAGTATAGAAATTTTTGAACATTTGTAATAGTTTCGTTATCATGTATTAATGATTTGTATAAATCTCTATACTCTAACCAATGCCCGATATCGCCTTCAAATTCAGGCAAATTTACTGTTGGAAGACGAACTTGATTTATAATGCCGGAATGGTCGAGGTTGCTACGATTTGAATTATTTGTTTGTTGCTGCAAGGGGGTGCTTTGACTGTGTTGCTTTAGAAATGTTTGTGCCAAAGATAAATTTGTGTAATACAAACATTCAAAGCTTTCTCTTTCATCTGAACTAGCAACAACTTCTTCAGACTGAAGCGATTCAATTTCATCTTGCACTATATTAAAATCAGCTATAATGGGTTTTATTCCCGAAATTCTCATTTCTAATTGGGAAAGAAATGCTTCATCTAGATTCGTACTGCTTAAGGCTGAATTAACATAAGTTTGAAACCTCGTGAGTTGGGCTTTAATAACACCACGTTTTCGTATTAAGTTCGCTAAATCTTCCATAATTTCAAAGTAATTGCAGCAATGGTAATGAGGAATAAAGAAAAGTAGGA
Source organism: Agriotes lineatus (assembly GCA_940337035.1). Classification (NCBI taxonomy): domain Eukaryota; kingdom Metazoa; phylum Arthropoda; class Insecta; order Coleoptera; family Elateridae; genus Agriotes; species Agriotes lineatus. The sequence continues at coordinate 47,295 of CALNHX010009541.1, read as the reverse complement.
TAAATACGATAAGGACGCTCACTTACTTCTTAGTCTCTTTTGTTCTCAGTGCAGGGTTGCTACCTGCTACGGCTTCTTTGTTGTCGATCTGCACCCGGAAGCTGATTCACACTGCTAACTGCAAGTACAGGCTGGTGCCAGATGCTCCAATATGCTGCTTGCTGGGCACAAAGGGATGCTAACTGGACGTTGACCCAAGGGCTATGGACAAAGGAATGATGCTCCGGCGTCGCCTTTTGATTACGTATTAATTTAATACTACTTGGGGATGAATCGCTGATGCTTCCACGTAGTCGCTCGAAAGATGAATTTAGAAATCGACGCGCTGGTATTCGTACAGGCCACGGATTTCAAACACTTGGCGAATTTGGTTTATCGACGGTAAATTTAATTAATTGGTTACCGGATAAACTCTTACACACACACTACACATAGCTCTTATTAATTCGACTGCGAAGGACCAAAATATGTTAATAAATACAACTTTTCTGAGTAACCACTTTATTTTCAACTTATCATTTGCGTGTCAGTGGTTGAACTGACCACCGAAGATTTTAAAATGACGCACCAGCAACCCTCCGAAAATGAGCGAGTGCGCCCGAAATACAAAACTGGCAACGAAAATACACAAACTTAATATTATACAAAGAAATAGAAATATGTTACATTAACTAGTCTAAACAAGTACTGATTATCTTGCAATAGATACAATATTTAATTCTGTGCTCACGTTGACCTTATTCATTTAGTTAATTAGGCAATCAGAATTTCTATGGGCAGTGAACCATTGCAGTATAGACGAGTTGTATGACTATGCAGAATAGAAATAGATAAAAGCTTTCCAGATACCAAAGACACATCAGACACTATATAAAAATGGCTGCCGATGGGAACGTTTACAGCGGTCGTTTCTACAATTTTGTACTTATATACTTTTGAGCATTAAACACCTTTATTAATCTATTCCGACTTTGAAATAATAAATATTGCTGATTCCTTTCCTTCGCCAATGTTTATGTAAACCAAATTTCGTCGTTGCGCTATTTGTATCAAGATCGTAAGTGTTTTTTTACTTTCAAAGATAGATTAATGTTTCCTTCAATACAAAAATATACTTCAACTGTATAAGCCTTGTGAACACCACATTGAAATAATTTAATTACAAATGCAATTCATTGTAAAGAAACATTTATGAACATAAAGTAGGTTACTTTGCCAGAATTAAAACATCTGAACTACAAACTTACATTAGGTCAAACGTAAAAATATATGATACGAGCTCCTACGCCATGCTGCTTTTATGCACACAAAAATCACACATTAGCATAAAAAATACACACAATAATTAATGATAAAGGTACTTTTGAATCACTGTTTTTATTTGAAGGCATTTTGGAGCAACAATTTTCAGCGCGACAGTTATAAGGCCAAGCCCATTTTGAAAGCGAATTTTTGCTACCGGCATTATTTATGGGTTTAAATTTTTATAGCAGGTTTAGAAAATGCGGGCCATTTTTCAATGCTTCCGACTTAACTGTAATTTATACCTTTGAGATTTGATTTCTCTTAGCGGCATTTAACTTTATGCTCAAAATGAGCTGAAGCAAAGAGTCATACGAGAATTATATTTTGTAGATGTGCATTCGAAAACCTTATAATAACGTAAATATTCTATCTCGTTTGGTGATTTTTTGTAATAAATTGCGCTAAATACTCGTAATAAATAAATGGGGATGGAATGTAAACGACATGCAGTGGCTGCTATATCGATAAAGTAATTCCCAAGCCATAAGAGGAATATTGAAAAATTCAGTTTCTAATTGTGTGATTAATAACGCTATCATACTGCCATATACTTCCTGTAGCAAGAGTAAAGCTTGTTTTGAAATATATATCAGATATACCTGGTACAATTACTTCTACTTGAATGGACTAAGGAAGTTCTACTTAATAAGGTTCTGAACGGCTCAACGAGTTGTCTAATGCGATATAGAGACGCCAATTCTAAAATTTAGTACAGTTGACTATTTTAGAATAATTTTTCTAATTGCAGGAAGTTAATTCTTATTCAAGGCTATTTTTCTGTTTTTATGTATGAAACTCTGGAGCTAAATAGGAAAGTTGTATACTCAACAATATAATTATACCATTTCAGAACTCCACAATGCTGCATAAAGGCAAGAAATACAACCAGTAGTTGTGGATACGACTTTCAGGGATTCTATAATATGTAGCTAGTTATGCAAGAAGTGCATAATATTGAACGAGCCTTTTTTATGGTTGTGCGAGACTAGGGGCGAAGCTATTATAAAGGGGAAGCTCATTTGCAGAAGAAGCCAATTAACAATAATTATAAGATAGTGATTTTTTTCAATCTGAAGCCAAAACGAATGTGTTTAGTGGGTCTATTGGAGATTAATTAGAAAATGTAAAACCCTTTAACACACGTTTACTGAATTTTAAACAATTTCACATCCAACTGATGATCAATCTGTATCTGATATAGAGAGCGTTTGGTTCTGATGCCACTACAAACGACATTTTATACTATTGTCAATTTATGTCCAATAAGACTACGCAGAAAGTAATAAAACCAAACGGACTACTACACGTACATATGGGTGCAGCCTGCTACCAAAGTTAGCAAGCTTGATTACATTTTATACTTCCTCAACCGAAGACAAGCGGAATCTATGCAACTACAACAAATTCATGTGAAAGGAATCTTATTATTTTTTTAAAACTCGGGCGTGTTGTGACTTTTTCTTTTGTAAAAATCAAATATAGAAATATTTAATGTGCTAGAATTTGAACGCCGCCAAATTAAGTCACAATTGACGCCTGGCCTCCAGCGGGCAGAGACTTATTAATAAGAGGAACGACCCATCCCTAGGTGAATTGCTCCACTAGAAGTTACAAATGGTAGAGACCCAGAAGGGTGTAAGAAGAAGATGTTCGCCTGTTGAATACACTTGAGTCCAACTCTTGTGAGTCTAACTACATCTGGAGAAGCCACCAGCTCTAGCAACTTGCAGCTGCCGCCACTGAAGTCGACGTAACTACCAGAGCTCTAAATACCCTCCGAAACTGCTAACCACTAACCTAGGCTCCCGCTTTTGATACTAGAGTACTCTTAACGTGTTGGTCACGCCGCCGCTTATGATAAGAAAGTAGGCCCCTAAAACCAGCCTTTAGTCGGTCTCCCAGTCCAGTATTTTCACTACAGGACGATAACCCCCCTCCTGTAACCCACCAACGCAGGGCTCCTTAGCTACGCCATTGGAAGGGATATTCTAGGCCCCATAAAGGCGCTCCACAATTACCTTGACCTTCTTCTGGCCATTGGGGGTCCCTACGACGCGACGTCTCGTTACAAAATTACAGCTCCAACGACAAGTCCGAGAACGGGACCAAAGAGCAGGTTGCGGTTTCCGGGGAAAAACTCGAGCTCGTTTGGGTTAGTTCGCTAATACGCATCTTGCTAACCATCTAAAGCCGACGTAAGGTGCCCTGTAATCTCTAGCTTACACTTCCACGCTCCAGAAATGGAGTAAGGTGTGCAAATTACCCCTAAATAGCTACACGTGGTCACACTAATGTAAGCAACAGACTTGGGTCGCCATTTAATATCGTTAGTTCCACGTTAGGTCCTCAGGCAGCGCCGCAGCACGAAGCAACAACGCAGAAGCCTGCCGGCCGCTGCAGCTTCCTTCACTGACGTGGAGACGAGTCAGATTCTACTTAAGTGCTTAAGCTCCTGTCGGCGTCTATCAATTCGAATTTGTTTTATTTCGCTCACACATTGTACATACGTTTCAAGATTCAGTTTAGTTACAAAAATGAGATGTAATACTAGAGACCATATAAATAACTTATCTAACGCGTTCTGAATCCGATCACTCGAAGCAATCAACACTGACCACTGACTATTCCAAATAGCATTTATATGTAAAATGTCAATTACAATACAAAAATTGCGTCGGTTGTTACAGTGTTGGAACTAAAATACTAATTGTAGAAATGCTTAGAATAAAAATGAAAGATAGGGCAAAAACGCTAATTTATTTCATAGTGGAAAACTTAAATGTTAATTGTGCATAAAAATATTAATATTAAAAATTAGATATTTCCAAATATAAGTGAGGAAAGATTCTAAATTTTAAAATTAATATTTTTATGCACAATTAACATTATCCAATAAGTTTTTAATACTAAACGACGGGTAAAATTATGCTCTTTAAATTAGTACCACTACCATTTTCTCCATAAAAATGATGAGTTATACAGTTAGAAAAATGAAAGATATTTTAATGAATTTATTTATTATAATAAACTGGTAAGACCTATATACAGTATGTCCCCGGCTTGAGTTTACAAATGGAAATTACATTTTATTTTTAGTTTCACATAAAAATGTTATAGGAATTATAATTTCTGCTTGGTTTGTAGAGAATTTAAAAAAAAAAATTCAGTTTTTCAAAAACAAGTCGGCCTTAACAGTTACGCAAAAACTATTTACTTTTCAGGTAAACTACCCTTTTTGTTCATGATACGGCAAAATATTAGTAAAAAAGGTAGTCCAGAATGAGAAATTATGGCCCTATACAAAATATCAGGAAGATACTTAGATTAAAGCGTAACTTTTAATAAATACAATTTATTTTGTTCTTATAAGTTTATTATAATAAATAAATTAATTAAAATATCTTTCATTTTTCAATTGTATTCCGATCGCTGCACTCGTTTTTCAACACCCTGTAATCTAGGAGACCAATTGAGCTCGGTCGGGAACGAAGTTTCCGGGTACGAGATGTGGGGAGACGAAATATTCCGGGAACGAAATGTGGGGTACGAAATGTGGGGAGCGAAATGTGGGGAACGAACTTTCCGTATCCCGTTCAGAGGTATGACTAACCACCCGGTATGTATATTTTTTTTATTAGCCAAATAAGTACGCGAAGCCCATAAAATCTGTTGTTCCAAATTATGAAGATTTAATCTACTTTTTCATAAAATAGAAAACCGTTATTAAACCAAGTCGCTCGTTAGCTGAAATTAAAAACCTGACTTCCTTCATTGGCAGTAACTAATTATATTTATTCGAACTACTTGCCGTTTTTGAACAAAATCAACAGCATGTAGAATCATTATTACGTTTTAGCACGCACAATTTCTAGGTTCAAACTTTGCCATTACGACTTCACTCTGCAAAACCGAACAAAATGAATTTAGAAATTCCATAACTGGAGCAATTTATCATATCGTTAACCCATTTACCCCAAAACTTCCTGTTTCTGTTTATAAAATTGTCAATTGCTGCAGCTTAAGCTCGCATTAAAGATTTATATCAATTGCCTTGTTCTTCTAACTTCCAGGGTCTGTAAAACTAAAGGCTTAAGGTTTGGGGTTTCGAAGCCACGAAACAAGCAACAAAACCGCCAGCATTTTGAAATCGTATCAAACATCAGTTTGCTCTTTGGGTGTGTTGACATCCAACCAAGCAAAGCCGCCCAGATGACAGGTTATCGGAGCAAGATGGATCACCCAGCCGGTTGGGAACCGCTGATAAGGCGATCAGGTCCCACAGCTGTCAATACTGCACTGAGCCAGAAAATAGATATCTTCGGCTATCATTTCCGACCGAAATGACAATGTAGTATGATTCCAAATCTGTCTTACGAATGAGACGTAACACCAACACGCTACCCATTGAGGAAAGGCAAACCGTCATTAATTTTCTAGCCTTTGAAGGTTACTCGCTTATTCCCTTGTGCAGGATTTTTGAAATTGCGGAAATCGAAACAGGCATTTAAGCGGCCAGACAAAGAAGCTTTAATGACACCTCATCAGCTGCTCTTATTTATTGTATTTAATGTCTTAATTGCAGTGCAACACGCACAGGAATTCAATAGTTATCGATACTGAAATATGTTATACGATAATTTTATGGAAGTAAAGCATGTGATTAGTTGTCGTATATACGGTTAATTTGTATTGCATTCAATTACACACCTTTCTTCGCCAGCAAGAAATAAAAAGGGTTGCAGCTGTTTACGAACGGATGTGAAAATGTATGCTGGCGAAAATTTCTTTATTAACTGAGTCGAATCTGAATTCGAATGAATATAAAATTATCATTTATTTTTCAATTGGAGTTAATTTGGAATTCGTCTTGGAAATTTCAGTGAAAAATATTAATTTTCTTTTCGTCTACGACTCGTGAATATGTCTTAACACTAAATGGTAAAACAAAAAGGGTTTTATTTTTAACTATTCTTTGACGGTTTCGTTTACGTTTTTCTCTTTCCTTGCCTTTTCCACTACTTTTCTTAAAAAATTCCTTCCAGTTTCTGTTTCTTCTTGTAAGTACCTACGAGTGCGTAGCACGAGGGATTTTGGGGCGGAAAGTTTACGAGATATATTTCTTCAGAGCAAAACATTCTGACAGAAAATTGTCAAAATTTATTCAGGCTAGTTTACATGCACGCGGGATGTTCGGGGTGATTATTTCCTGAATAAATAGATAAAATTCAGTTGGTGAAGCACCTTTAATAATCATATTAAGATTATGCACAAGCGATCATATTTTGACACATATTTAACAGCGGTTAAATTTTGACGTTTGAATGTTTGTCATTATTAAACAGACAGAAACCATAGTGATTACGCATTATTATGACTATGAAGGAAATAATCAACAGTAATATCCCAAGTGCATTAAAATAGCCGATTAAATTTTGACGTTTTCTGTCAGAATGTTTTGCTAAGAAATTTGTCAAGTAAATTTGCCGCTCAACAAGAATCCCGAGTGCGCAGCACGAGGGATTTTGAAGCGGAAAATTTACGAGATATATTTCTTCAGAGGCGAGCAATTATAAGAAAGTCATGATTTGTATAAGACACTATTCCAAATTTGTAATAATAATCGAAGCTAACATATTGCAGCAGTCCGTAAAAATTATGCACTATGTGCCAGTATACAATGCAGCATATGAGCATTACAAGGCCAGAGAGCGACAAAGAATGAATAATTTACAAAATGTTCAATGCAAGAATGCGGTAAACTTATACGGCGTTTTTAAATTGAATTAGTGCCATACCCCATACTGCATTTTTGAGTCAACCAGGCATGGAATTTTGCAATTAGGTACATTTTATTTATGTGTTTTACGCTGTTTATATGTGATTATCGGATTTTGGCCGTTTAGTTCAGTTCCTTACTCACAAACGTAATTTTCTGGACTTAACGCCTGTTACACTTGCACGGCAGTATAGCACTATGTTAGTACATCGTTTAAAACAAGCAAATTGAAATGAATAAATAATTATTATGAAACAGTATCGTCTAATGAAGCTATTTTAAATTATATTTTTACGGTAGGTATTGTAATCTGCAATGTAGTTACCGCAAATATAGTTTTAGCATCTTACACTTAGCGTCTCTCACAATAAGTATTAGTGTCACTTTAGCTACAGATCACATCTATATACATACACGCACCAATGCTCGTGACTCGTGAAGCGTCGTACAAAACTCAAAAGTTGCTGTTATTCGACTCGTCAGAAGAAATAATAAATTAGGCTTATATTGCGCGGGGAACACCCTATTGCGATTTGCTTAATATGTAACTTAATAAGACCTTATCTTATTTTGAGCGTTCTGGAGATTTGGCACCCAATCGAGGTCAGTACTTTAGTAATTGAAATACAACAAAGTAATCCAATTGCCTCGAGTAATTTCAATTACCACAGGTCATTAAATACTTGTAAAGTAATTTAAATACTTTAGAGTAGTTTAATTAGACAAAAGTAATTGTGTAATTGAATGTAGTAATTAATTACTTTCAAAAAGTAATTTTCAAGTACTTTTTAACAAAAATGGCAATTCCCAATTACAATTACCGCATTTTGAAAAGTAATTCAATTCCGAGGCAAATAAACAAAAAGGATTTTAATTAGTAATTTAATTAAAAAGTCATTAATTACTGCCCAGCTCTGATAGGAGTAGATAAAATTTTGTATTACGTACACGATTATGGCCATTTTTCACTCAGATGACTTGCGCCACGCGCCTTCGGCTTGTGGCTCAAATCTCATCTTCGTGAATAATGGCTGTCGTAATCGCTCATATAATAATTACTATTAATGACACCAGCCTAAAATTTGAGTTAAAGATATTAACTTCAATTTTACAATAATAAATACTAGCATGTACAATTAAAATTTCTAATACAAATAAATATGGTCTTAAAGAAGCAAATTATTGTAAAACTAATGAATATGTAAAGCGTGCGTGCTTAAAGGGGTTTCTGACTACAATAAAATAATAAAACAAGATGTAGCTGGTGCAAAGTCCAATTTGCAAATAAAGAGAAGATATTTGAGCTCGAAGAAAATATCATGTAAGTGTATACCAATTTTAATTAAATAATACCAGATCTAAGAACAATGGCAGTAGGAAAAAGAATATAACTGCTATTTAAAAATGTAGAATTATTTAATTATTAACTATTTCCAAATGCTAAAAGTTACCTATTGTTCCATGTTTTGAACTTGTGATGCTGTGTGCTTTATCATTTGGCATTTTAATAATTTTTTTACACATTTCTCTTCATATCTATAGTCTGTTGTTGTTCATTTAACATATTCAAGTGTAGTAGATTACTTTATAAATCTAATTTTTATTAATAAAATATCATCGGCGCAGAAAAGATTGGTTTATTATTTTATATTTTCCAGTACTGTAGTTTCAATGGTGTGATATTTTGATTTGTCCGCTTTGTTGTTTCATCTACTATAGTAGTGCATTGAGCTCACACACGTGTTTTAAAATATCATTTGATTCAAAATCTAGTAATTCCTGATTGCGTTCTCAAAACATTGATTTTTTCATATATTACTTTCAATAGAACTATTACACCTTTGTCTATTTCTTTTTTCTTTTCCATATATCTCTCTTTCTAATTCTGTCAGTCGTCCAAGTCTAGAAAACAGATATGCACTTCACATTTTTTTTGACAGTCTCTATTGTTTGCTGTAGTATGAAAATTGGGCAATGTATAACAGTACTTATGGCCACGCTGTGGTTCGAACGCGATCGTTGCAAGTCATATTGAAACAAGACGCCTTAATATTTGGATATCTATTCGTCCTTTGTGTTTACATTGCTAGGTGAGTGAACATGAAACTCTCACATTATCCCATTTCGTGGTTGCGAAGTATCAATGTGACTGCTAAAACTGGAATTTACTTTAGTGTTATCGGGCTGAAACGGACTTCAAAAAATGCACAAAATAAAATAGCTTTAACTGTTAGAACAAAGTGCGAAATAGCTTGGGCTACTCCCATGTAACTTTAAACACCTACATCAAACAGAGTGAAAGCAGAACCTTAAAATAATGGTTTTCTAAAAACGCAATCGTTATAAACGCTACATTAAATGAAGCCGGTACTTACCTCGTATTTAAGTCTCATCCTATTAATACGCGCATGCTTTAAACTCGGAAGAGATTTACACATATCAGCGCTTTTTTGCATTAAAAAGCTTCTCACAGTTTAGCACGAAATTGATCGCATAACTGCTAAAATTTTCTGTAGAACAGGTTACCTAAGAATCCCTGGACTATTGCGTCATATACTAGCTTGCCCTCGAATTGCTTCATCCAATCTTGGAAGGCGTTATGCGTGGAACATTACCACAGCCAATGCTACTCGGAATTATTTTGAGGGCTGGTAGGCAACTAAAAGACGGTCCACGTCACGGTTTCACAATGAATGCCTCGAATTCACCTTTCAGTATGGTGCAAAATTGGTGTACTCCTTCGTAGGCGGCATTTATTTACTGTAGGTTTTCCAGCCTTAAAGCTATCTCGTATAATGCAGTTGGCAGCTGCAATTACATCCGCGCTTAACCAAGGCGAGCCGGCGACTGTCTCCGTGAAATTTTCTTTAGCCAAAAATTGCATCATCCCGCGAACAGGCTTGAAAGTTGCGTTTATCGCTGCAGGCATGCCAATTTAAACCTATGTACATTCAGAATCGGCTTCGGGCACTTTTGATCTTGATAGATTACACTGATTGCATTTAATAAATAAGAATAGAAATATAAGTTAGCTGTATATTTAAACTTAAACATGAACACTACAGGTGAGTGATACCATTGGCCCATTTCACCTGTGTGCTGCTTTTATTTCTGGATCCATATTTCTTCCAGTGTATTTTCTAATTGTTTTGCCTCGTATTATAGTTGCTGATATTGTTGCTTGTATGCTCATTCTTGTAATACTCCCAGAATTTACTGAGTCGTTCGTGTGTCCTTTCTGTTGTAAAGAAGATATTTTCCTTACTCCAGTCGCTTCGTATTATTTTTGCTTTATCAGGAACTTTACCTAATTTTGTCACTGTTATAGCTTTGATTTGCTTCTGTTACTTCTTTGAAATATTGCTTCCATCTGCCATTACATAATCCCAGTTTTCTATTATTAATTATGTATTATTTCCATAGTCGTTTTATTTAGATAAATTACGTCGCATCGAGTACTGGGTTATTAGCACCAAATATAGTATATTTCATTGGAAAGATACGTTTTTATATTGACTTTTCTAACATATTATTTTACCATCTCTAACCCCACTTATTTTTGTGCATAAGATCCCATAAAATTTAATTAAATCACACAAAGTTTGGTCAAGTAAATCCCCACCAACAAACATAAATAAAGAACTTCAACGTTTCTCCCAGGCTTTGACATTAGAAATTGCTTGATGACTTCCTCCTGTTTGTAATTAATTTCAAATTAGTTAAACGGCATGAACTCTAAGTTGTTGATTTACAAAAATGTACCCACTTTAAAATACCTTGGCGGAAACTTCGACACAACCGCAACGTCTGCTAACCTCAGCTCAACGGACCTCAACATAGCTACCTTCCACCTGTTGCTCGCCCTTTCGTTCTGCAATTTTGCCCTTTTGCAACTCCAACCTGCACTTCAGTTGTTTGGGTTTGCTTCCACAAAGAATGGTAAGACTTTGGCACAATATTGTTACTTCTTCGACGTAGTCTAACTTTATTTTTTTTTTGTCGCTGGAACATAAGCTTTTATTGTAATGTTATCGCATGGCAATATTCAACTGATAACCATAATAGCTGGCGATTTCTTTGCTGATGTTAAATCAGCAAAGAAATTGTGCAGCAATCAGGGCTGTCAGCTAAGAGTTTTTTTATATAAATTTTCTCAATTAAATTAAGAGCTTATATAGCGACTGCCAGGGAAAATATTCTAGCAAATCCCTTCATAAATTGAATTGCACTCCTACTTCTAAACTAAATAAAAACAAATTCCGTCGCCTAGCAATATCAACAATCTTTTTATTCACTACGTTAGACATAAACAAATCGAACCCTTCCCCTAAATTCTTCCCCAATTCTATTATGAAATAATTATTAGCACATATCTTAGAAGTAAAATTCGTACGTAATTTCAAAATTTGCTTGTTTCAAGCTTTAAATTAACACCTCATTTGACCTATATCCTACATTTGACATTATTTTTGTTGATATCTCTTACGTTTGCTTTTATAATACTAATTAAACATTATTAACATAACACCCATCTTATTCTCTAACTATAGCTGTAATTGCGCATGAGTCTAAGCTGAATTGTTTATCAAATTAGTCTAGATCATTTTGACATGCCATTCCGATATATTTTTCACAATTTGCAGTGTTGGGACACATTTTTAAGCTGTAAAAACATTAAATATAATTTCTACATCTCAGATTACATAATATTGCATGTATTGGGTGGTCTAATACATCATTTTGATAAAATTGTGATTTCCAGGTGCTCGGCTGACTTCACAGGATGCCCCCCAACTACAATTGAATCAAAATTCAGATCTACTAGGAAAATTATCGTTGCTATATGACCATCTACAATTGTTAATTCTTATAACAGTGGTGTGGTAATTGAATGTGATGAAAATTCTAAGATCGGAAACATAAAATTAAGTTTAGCATATAGACAGGTATTTCCAGTGTATAGCCAATTACAATCGGTGTAATTCGACTACATTAAACTTTATTAAGTGCTAATGCGCTTTCACTTCACGCATTGTGTTTGTTACATTTTTGTGTCGCACCATAACCTCACCTGTTCAGTAACGTTAGTTCGAGTTAACTGCCTTTTGATCCTTAAATAATCTTAAGGATTCCTAGGGTGTATCAAACCCACCATAGCTGGTTGCTAAAAATGCAAAATTTCATGGACATACTCAAATTGATTAGAAAACAATGTGGGAAGAGTGCCGAACATAGAATTCGGGCTCGGAAAGCACCAAAAAGCAAATGTTTGCCTCATTGTTGTAGCCATACTGCTTTTCTTGTTTCCTTGTTCTTGTGTCTATCTTGAGAAAAACCGTATATGAAAAAAGCAAATAATGAAAAAACCGAAGCATCTATGGATATAAAAAATGTCGTTTACAGAAATGCCAAGTTATATCAAAGAAAATCAATATTTGCAAAATGTGTAGACTGCTGGTTTTTTTTTTAATTTAAAAATATTTAAGTTGAGTGAAAACTGTTGGAGGTACAACGATTTTTGATAAGGGCTGAGTGTAAACTCACGAATGTCAAAAACCTGCAACAGAGTACATGCTAGTTAAAAAATAAAGATGATACCCAAGTAATATCATAACATTTCAGAGACTTCAACTATCGGTCACCAAAACATTCTGTTGTTCGATCCTTTATAACTTAATTTACATAAAGTTGTAAATTATTATAGTTTACATAGACCGAGATTCCATTTCAACGTATCAAAATAATATTGTCAAGTTATAAAAGTTCGAATAAAACTTCCAACTAAAGATTTTTTGTCTTTTTGAAAAACAATAAATTTATTTATCCGACATGCCCCACAGCTGCTAAATTCGACAGTGAACAGTGCAAATGATCATCATAAATGGCTTTACTCCTTTTCAGGCAAAAAACTGAAAATACGGCGATCCAGCGTTTATTTATATCTAATACGAACCAGTAGACTCCGTGTCGCGTTTAATAGCGCAATAAAGCTTTCGTGATATCTTCGTTACTTGGAAACAACTGGCATTCGGCGGTTTCGTAATTCTAACGAATCCAAGCTCCACCGACACTTTCGGCCTAAAAAACCGGACCGGAACCATAAAATTCGAATGGCAACAGTAGCGCATTAAAATAATGTAGCGATCTGTAGGGGCGGACTAAAGTGGACTTTACGCATTCTGATCTAAGGCCGAGGACGTAAACGTCAGCGGTATCGGCGAGAAGCTATCGCTCCTTTGGTTTTAGAGACCGATTTTCATGTTTTAGTGCGTACGCGACAACCGCTCGTTACGAATCAAAAGTCGCTTCTTTTGTGCCACAGTGGCGTAGGCGCCTGCCTGCTGGCAGGTCACCTTCGAGATGAAAATGCTAATGATCTGGTTTAGATACCGTGGAGGAGTAATGGCCAGTACTGTAAACAAGAGAGATTATAAACAGAAAAATCTTTAGTTAATTGATGGTGTGTTTTCTTCCTATCATGTATAGTTAAATTGCAGTAATAAAGCCACAGGTTTGCTAAACAGAACCAAATTCGGTCCGGTGGTGCCACTCGCTCATTGCAATCTAGTGCTGAAGTACACCACACAATGCCCCAATCCTGCTTTGATAATCAGGTGTTTGTAATGACAGATAATCCGAGCTCTAGTAGTGGAAACAATGATGAAGATGATAGTCATTGTGCGTTAATGTACATAAATATTTTTGAATACAGCTGATTTAGATCATCGACACAATAGGAGAAAGTAACCCAGGGTACGCATTTTCAAGTGTATTTTTTTATATGACCATTAAATGATAAAGCATTCAACAACTACACAATAATAAAGCAGCTTAAAATAACGGTCCTAAAAGGAGTGATGGTTTTGTTTTATCATTGGAATTTCAGTTTCTTACAACGGTGTATTCATTAAGTAACAAACGACTTCCGGGATTGGACCGTGTCATGATTGAGACCGAAGAACTTCGGTCTCAATCATGACACGGTCCAATCCCGGAAGTCGTTTGTTACTTAATGACAATGGCCGTGAAAGCCTCAAAAATCAACGGTGTATTCAATTCATTTGTAAATAGTCCAGTTTTTATTGCAATTGTAATACAAACTAATCAAGACTTATCTGAAAGAAGGAATTATTATTATAAAATGTAATATAAAGGTTTAATTCTTACATATTTGGTCATGTAGTTGAAAACATACACAATGTAGAACTGTTAACCTAAAATATGATTTATGACAATTAGAAAAGTCATAAGAAGTAATAGAAGAAAACTGTATTATTGTTTGTTTGATAACCAATGGTTTTGTCGGGTAGTCTAAAAATAAACAGAACAAATGGGTTGTGAAATTGAATTGACAAGTCCCAATTGAAATTACATTTAATAGTCAATTTTAGACGTTAATGTACCGCTATGGACATGTTTATATTGTCATACAACTAAAGCGTGTGATAGACAAATATTAGTGCGAAATAAAAAACTTAGTGAGTGCATGGATTACTACTACACAAAGATGTGCTGCCAACCACAATGGTGATAGCTGTAGCAGAGATCTGGCGAATAGAAGATTATAGAAGATAAAGAGCTCAAAGATAAAAGCTTACAAAGTGAGTCTATTAACCTTCAACTTAAAACAAGACACATATAAAAGGAAAGTAGTAATATAAAATATAGTTGCTACTTACAGAGTTATTAAAATTAAATTCAATTGAATTATAAATTAGATAAAATAAAATTTGTAAACAGATAGTAATATTAATCGAAAATTTATTTAACTGAAATTAAGTATTTATCTAATATTATTAACAAAGGTGTTAAACGTATGATAATAGCAGATATTAATTGCTTAATAAAGACAATTGTCCTATAAATTGCATTATATAGTTCGTCTATCTGATGACAAATTTGGATTTAAGGTTTTACCTCTTCGTATGTTTTGTGAAAATTTTCCTTTGTCATTTTTAAAACATGTGTAAAAACTGTACCCACATTTCAAACTATCTAAATTCATCATCACGATCGTACTGTTTTATAGGTACCGTGTTAGATTTTTAAGGAATTTGATAGCTTCTGTTTGAATTTTAAAAGACTTCGTTACTTTTAAATAGAATTATAATAATATTAAAAATTGTGCATAGAGAGATAATATGGAATTATAATTACGATCAATATTATATTGAATGAATGGAGGTCTGAACTATAGTAAAAACAAACATCATCACTATATAGGCACTACAGGCCGGGATTAGCCCTGGTCTGCTCCAATCCGTTTCTCCATTTGCCTCTGCTATTGCTATGTTTTCCTATCTGTTTGCCCCATGCTTTTCAACTGTTTTGTCACATCATCCGAGTACCGTGTTCTAGAACGACTGACAGTTTACATTTCACCACTACGTGGAGGCCGATCTTATACAGTATGGACTTTATCTTTCTATACAGTTTAAAAGACACGTATTCCAGAAGGTTGTAGTAGCACTTATTAGCAAAAAAATCCCCCTCCTTTTTATATTATCGAGGACATTACTGGTCTTAGTAATAAGAGTTTACATCCAACCATAAAGTTATGCACATAGAAATTATAAGACGTATCAAAGTGCAAATAATTACATAGTATGGACATATATACAACGAGCAAGATTCAAAAAATTCTAAGACTAACGAGAGACTGGACTGTATGTGATAAGGAGCAAACGAAAGTCACAAAAAGAAGAATTTGGATATAGCAAAATACGATCGAAACATAGTGAAAAACAACTACCAAAATAGAGAAATTTAATAAATTGAGCAAGTTAAAACTCGCCCAATGATGTAAAGTTAAAGACTAAGTAGGGTTATTACATTACTTTCACTTGCTGCGTTATAAAAACGCTATTCAGTTCTTTCCCATTTGCGATGTTCACTTTGTATCAATTAAGTCCCATTTTCGTCAACTATAAAGCCTGCGCTATGAGCAAATTGTTACTGTTATCTATTCTTCAGTTATAGCAAAAATAGACAACATTTTATTTTGTTAAGGTGCTCACTCTGTATATATTTGACCGAAAGTATATTCGATTTCGTTTCAGATAGACATCTAATCCGCATGCAAAATACCGTTTTCCCCAAACAAGTAGTTTTTGAGCTATATCGCCCACAGGTGGAGAGACGAACAGGCCGACAGACGCACAAACAGGCAGAAAGACGGATGGAATGGAGGAAACATGTTTTTTGTCATCTAGAGTCCCTGAAACGTGAAGATCTGAAGAAATTTTGGAAGGTGATTTTTTCGCGATTACAATACTTTCAACTCAGAACTTCCCTCTCGAGTAGATGTTGCGACAGTAAACAATTTTAAGATTCAAACGAAACTAGGGGTAAACATATCTTACCGTTCTTAATAATACCGAAACAATAAAAGGAAATACTGGCTAATGCGAAAATTACTACTTTTATCTATATACCAGTTAAAGCAAAAATTTTAAAAAAATTACGTTGGTAAGGGTGGAAACCTGAGCTATGAATAAAATATTACTTTCATTTAAGTAACAGTTCTTGAGTCAAAGGAAAAATAGTAAAAGTTTAAATTTTTAGGGTGCTCACCCCGTATATATTTTACCGACATTTTTTAGGTTTTATGCCAGGAAGGCATATAAGCTGCATGCAAAATATCGTCTTTCTTTAACAATTAGTATTTCAATTATACCGGCAACAGACAGACAGAAAGGCAGGCAGACATATGCAGTGAGAATAAAGTAAGACTGTACATAGCTGAATTATACAAAATTAGACATGGGGCATTTAGTTAATGTTACCATGGTGTTTGTAAACAAAATAATAACACAGTGACTATAGAAAGTAATTGAAACTGAATTATTTCATTGTAATTTCATAACCGACAATTATTACTAGCATTATTCACACCGTATACATACATAGAGACAGACGAAATTGAGAAAATCTGTTTTTCGTCTTCTAGAGACCCTGAAACGAAAATATCTGAGGAAAGTGAATTTTTCGCGATTACAATACTTCCTTCGTCTTATAGACGAAGAAATTAACACTGGTAGAAGGAATTCTCATAATTTAATGACTCAACAAAAGAAGTAATTCAAGGTTACTTTTTAAGTAAAAGTGCAGAAACGTATATGCAACTAATCTACATCCTACAATAGAATATTTTTGATTTTGATGACATCCTTACTAGTGCGAAGGATAAAACCACATCTTGCCTTCACTAAACAGTAGAAATTCATGCAGCAGCGAGCAGACTTTCAAATAGACAATAAACTACTATTTTTCTCAAAAGAAAAAAATAATATATAAGGAATTAAAAAGATTAATACTACATTTTTTACCACAAATGAACTCACCAGCGTATACAAATTTAGGGTCATTCAGACACTTCAAAATATAGAGAACTATTTTTGATTTTTATGACCTTGACATTCAAAGGTTAGACCTAAATATCCCTTAAGCTTCAGTAAAAATAGCGTGGAAATAGAGTACCACATCATGCAATGGAAAGCATAAGGAAATAATTCCGACTTTTGCAGCTGTTAAGTCGTTGAAAAAAAATCCATGGTAGAATTTCTTCCATTTTCAAAGTTAAATTCGTGAATATCTGCACAAAAAAGGAGTAAGTCGAGGAAACGAATTTTGAGAATTGTTATCAATTATGCGATAACGAAATTCTGACTTAATATACTATGTGAGTCTTACTTCATCTTGTTGAAAACATCCATTTTGTAGTTTCTTGTTCTTTCTCTTAGTAAAGAGCCTGTTATTACACTCACTGATTTGCAATTTTATAAGCCAGCTTCGCCCGTAGGCTGGGCCAAAAGTGTTGGTATTATGGCCAAAGAGCGTAAGATGCAACAACTGCCGGGTGTGAGATTCGAACTCCCTACCTGCCGACTGCAAATGCAAACGCTTTACCAGGATGAGAATTTCCTTCAGATATCTGGCGATAGTTGGGATATCTTCAAAAAATATATATGGCCAATTAATCGTTGTCTGTTCATAGCCACATTTCTTCTTCTTCCTCTATTTTCTCTTCTTCCTCTATTTTCTCTTCTTCCTTTATTTTCTCTTCTTGCTCTCAAAACTCGTGTCATGTAGGTTGTCCGAGGCTATGTGGCAGTTTTCCGCTTCTCACTCAATTCTTGCAGTCTTCCGGTCTCTTGCCATTTGTTTCATTTCGTTAATCATTTTCCTTGGCCTTCCTTTCTTTCTTTGGCTTCCTGTTCTGCTTCCATCGCCTTTCTTTACTATTCTAGTTTGACTCAAACAGATTACCTGTTTTCCTCAGTTTAACTTTCTCTTATTCAATTTTTGTAATATTACTTATTGGTTTAGTGATTTTCTAATCATCTCATTTGGTACGTATCATATCCAAGAGTCTTGAGATCTTTCTAAATTGTTTAATTTGATTAACTTGAACATGATAGCGTCAGTATCATGTTTGTGTCGTAGTTTAATTTTTTTTTCTCCCTGAGATTGCCTTGTATATCGTGTAATACATTTTGTGACTCTGTAACTCATTTTTGACCTCCAATACTGTTGTTCTCCTTCCCAGTTTAATATTTTCCAGTTCCATTTTACACTGTATTTTTGATTTATTATCACATAGATTAAATATTTTCATATTTATTGTCATTTTCACATTCTCGATCTCCTCCACCCATATGTCTTTTACTGATTACATTTTTATTTGGACCTCTACTAATGTGATAACTATTCGCAAATAGAAATCCATCCATTTCTAGGGGTATTAAATATCTGTACCCTCTAACTGATTGTAGATATGTGGTATTTTTCACTATCTCGTCCAATATGATGGTAAACAGCAGCAGACCAGGGCTACCTCCTTGGTTTGTTTCTTTTCTTATGTAGCATTAGTGATATACTGACTATATCGTTTCCCTCTATATTATTTCTTTGTAGTCTTTGTAACTGAGTGCTATATTTTTCTATCAGCGTAATTTTTTTTGCTATAGAGTTGTTCGAAGTGTGCAGTGCGTCCTCTTGGTGTAGTTAATATAAAAATAAGTGTGTAGTAAATTTATCCAAATTGGCAAACGCCTCAAAGTTTGTTTGCTTTATGTTGGTGTTCTATCAGTAGGGTTTTCATATAAAGCCCCAACGTTTTATGTGAAATTTAATGCATGGTTGGTGTTCTTCCGCAGTTGAAAATGAGTAAATTGAGTTATTTGTGTATGTCTACTATGTAGGACAAATTAATTAAAATTCGTTAAACTGACCTGCATTCATTTACATTACGAGGAAAAGTGGAAATGTTAATCTCCACCTTGTGTGCATTGAAAAACAATAATTTGCTGCCGATCATTCCGCATCTTAACGCAAATAGTCTGGAAAGTTTTGTCCCGTATCGTATAGAACTTGAAATTTTGTAGTCGATTTAGTACAGCATATCGTGATAGTTTCCAGATAAGGGCAAATTGAAGAGCGGGCTGTGATTAAATTCTTGTCTACCGAGGGTTTTCATTTTCTGAAATGACTAGAAGGTTGAAAACAGTTTAAAAGAATGCTTCTCCGCCGGAATCGACCGTCCATCGATAAGCAAATGAGTTTAAATTCAGCGGAAAAGGCATAGAAGAAGATGCAAGAAGTGAAATGGTCAAAGTGGGAGAGCTACTGATGGGGATAGGCGATTTACTGTTACTGTTAAAACGGTAGACCATAAAATTGGAAGAGAAATGTGTTGTATCGATACTGCATTTATTTTACTTATATATAAGGTTGCAGCCCGATGGGTGCCTCAAATATTGGCATCTTTGCACAAACAGGAGCGAGTGAACATTCGTCGTAAGTTTTTGACCTGTTATCACAGACATAAATTGGGTAAACCACCATGATCCTATTAATAAAGGAGCCAGCCTGGAGTGGCGACATTCCAACTCTACAATTCTAAAATGTTCAGAATGAAACCTTCAGCAAACAAACTGATGTTCGCGGTGTCTTACTTGACAATGATCGCACCATCCATGGCATATTACTGCGACTTCTGGCCAAATTGCCGGACTAACTAAAGATCAAACATCGTGGACGACTGCGAAAAGGCGTGTTCTTACAGCACGATCAAAAATTGTTGCAGCGGCATCAAAAGCCTATGAATCAGATGTCGCACTCTCGGATATCTTTTTCTTCAGGAAATTGAAAACTAACCTTGAAGCGCATTTCAGGGAATCACAGTTCAAAAGAGAGTCGAGTTCATGGTTAGAGGGGGGAATTTTGGAGCTGCAGCATCGATGGGCTAAGTACGTCGATTTGGCAGAAGACGAGATAGAGAACATCTAAGATGTGTTTAGAATTGCAGAATTAAATCATTAGTAGTTCTGAAAAACGGAAAAGTTGTTTGTCTTTCATTCGTAGTCGTTCTAGAATTTCACTGTTGCATAACTTAACTTACATATGCGTTCAGCAGTTTACCACGTGGTTATCTAACATTAATTTATTGTCATTACTCTAAAGCATATTTTTTTTATCATTAACTGCAAGGATAACTGTTAATAAAGTATTAGTCAAACCAGGACTACTTTCCAGCAAGTATTCGTATTAATCTTGCAGTGCGCCAATATAAATAGGAGACTGTTCACAATTACCTATAAATCGTGATATATTTGAAGCACAGCTGGAGCTCTATTAGTGCAAATCACAATTCTTTCACTGTATCTGTAATTTTAAATGACTCTAAAACTGTTTGCATAGACTTGCAGAATAGTAAAGCCTCAATTATTCAGTCTCCATGCCCTAATCTAGTATAACTCGCCTGAGAATCTCTGCTAGTTGCTTCATTTGGCTTTCTTTTAAATAATCTATATCAATTAATTTAGATGCAGGTTCAAGCCTACGAACAATAGTATCATTTAACAGAACAGAAGTTGTTGGTAAAATTTTACCAGTTTATAGGTCTTTCAATACCTTTTGTTAGAGTACCCAATATCGTAAAATTTTAGTTTGGTCAACCTCTCCATCAATTTGGACGTTGGGTGGATATCATCCCAATTCAACATCTTTGTATTGAGAAATAATTTTTAGCTAATCTTTTGGTTGCATCACTTTGCAATTACTAAATGTTTGTACAATAGCTGAAGCATTATCATAAAAATATTAATTGAGAGTTATATGGCCACATAGCCAATTTGGCATTTTTGTAAACCATCAGTGATTGTTTACCGTTCTACTAAAATTTTATAAGGGTGATTTTAAAGTATGTGGATATGATCACTTGAACTATACTTGCCTCGAAAATTTGCTTGTTCTGCAGGCTGAAATTGACAACAGTCAATAGTAAACAAGTAAACTGTCTTAAGTATGAAGATAGCATCGTTATTGTAATCAACATGGATAATAAACGATACTTTTAGGCATCTTAAAAAGTTAGTAGAAGGAATGGTTTTACTCAAGGTCACAATTGATACCCGACCTCAGATAAGCGCCGATTCGCGATAAAGGGTATAAGACGAATATGCTTAGCCTGGTGAGATTACCTGAGCCCAGCTATCAGCCTTAATCCCCAAGGCGGTGCTTAAGCCCCGAAGCCTGCAGACAGTTTAGACCTGAGCGTTGCCACTTTGCTAAGACGGCCAAAGACTGTTCAGCACGATCCAGCGTAGCGAGTCTCTGCCAATCTAAAAATTTTGAACCCAGAACGTTTTCCTGGAATTTCTCCTAAAAACTGGTAACACATTTTCCTGAAAAATCTGCTTTTTGCCTAGCCGTCATCGGTAGCTCAATTTCATGCAAAATCTGCTGCACAACACCTAGTCGTCATCGATGGCACAATTTGATCTTGGATACAGCTCTAACTTCTCCCGCGGCTCTGCCGTTTCCTACACCACGAAAAGCGTTGGACAACTCGATGTGGGAGTTCTCAACTACCACAGTCCGCTGAACTGAGAGCCCATAATGAATTACAATATCCAAAGTAAAAAACCTTTACCCACGAAAAAAGGGAATCTTTGGTTACCCGCCGTAACTAAACAAAAGGGATTTACCTGGTGAAAAAACCCCTCTCAGTAAAGAGAAAGTCGGTAAGGCATCTGCAGATACAATCAGAGCACTTTACGATACCCCGCTGATTTGCACCGCAACGCTCATTCACAGGCAAGATTCATCTCGTATATGGCCCTATAACCCGCATAAACTGACAAATCACAACCCAGAGTACGGACATGACCTATGGACACTAAGAGAATCGCTTATAGAAATTGTAATCTCCCTCTTAAAATATATGCGCATTGCACCTGCCCGAAGCGCGTTTGATTCAGGCACTCAACCGTTTTAATCGTTCTAGTTCCAGAGTTCGCTGTAACGCACGCAGGTGCCCAAGGTTTATCCAGCAACCTAAATACACTTTTCGTGTATTTTTTAATGTAAAAACATTATACAATTGATTTTAATTTAAGAAAACTTGACATGGAACATACAGACCAATATACATATTATATTTAGACTGTTCTTAATCTGTTTCACTCAGAAATTACAAGAATCTTGGCTACTGTGAATATTGGAAAAGAGTGTATGTTTAAAAATACAAATGGTGAAACTCCAATTACGTATGAAAGTGACTTTCAAAACATCTTCTTCTTTTCCTTTTGCTATAAATCTTAATGTATGTTATTTCTACACTTACGGATCTCATTTCAGTTACTTGTAGAGCTTCTTTTGTTGTGGCTCTTTATGCTCTTGGTTGTACCCTGTAAGTCATTATCTGCCTTACACATAGTTACTTTGTATATTTTAGTTTGATTTGGGATATTCGTATACCCGTTGTTTCACACCTGTTGCCTTAGACTGTGTAAATGTCTGACCTTTAGGTGACGTGCGGTCTCGCTTCTTCCATCAGATTTGAAAGAGTGATTGTTAGGTTCAAGTGTGTAATAGATATTGTTACGTGTAAATTTTGCACTAATTAAAATTAATTTAATATGCAGAAACTGAATTGAGTTTAGCTAAATTAACCTAGTATGATGTGGGTCAGGTCGCCGCCTTTTTTGTTGGTGTGTATTCGATGACCTATTCCATTTCTGTAAAGTTTCTAAAATCTGGGGCTTACGGAAATTTTGGTGATTTTGGAAAAATTGCTTGTATATAAGGGCGATTATTTTCTGTACCTATTTTGACAAGATTGATAGATAGATTGCTTCTGGTACTATGTGTGTATGTGTTACATTTTCCAGAGGTTGGCGATATTTGGATTCAAATTCTCGAATATCGTGTAAAGCCAACTCCAGTAAGCCAGTTTGGGTTCGTCCTTGTACCGCTTGATGGCTTGTTGAATATTTGTGGCCTCTATTTGCTTCGCTTGGTATTTTCCCTTTTTGGACTCTATTGCCACCCCGTAAAGCACCTAGAGACAGATCTGTAAACGGTTTTGGTGTTCTGTCAAGCTACGCTGGCAATTACCTCTCTTCAAAGTGTTCAATACACATTTCCACATCTGGCGAAAAGATCGTAAAACGTCACCTTCCAGTCTTCATGGTGCCGGTCCTCGAGAATCGTGCACCTTGCGATTGTTCTCGTGGCTGTTTTGTGGTCAGCGAAAACTCAGACCAATAAAATATACTTCATGTGAATACTATACAGCAGGGGTCGGCAACCTGCGGCCCGCGGGCCGCATGCGGCCCTTTGCAACTTTTTGCGCGGCCCGCCAAAGCACCAATATAACTTTAGGAAAAATCAACAAACTTAGAGCGTAAGCGTGCCGAAATGTGGCCGGTGACAAAAATGCGCGACAAACAGAAGCATAGTGGGAAACCTATTTTACTGCGCAAGTTTAATCCCCACTCCCCAGCAAATACGACGTCTCGCTTAGCAAGTGTAGCATTCTTTCTAGTGATGGGCATAATCGGATGATTTCAATAATCGGAATGTTCCATTTCGGAATGTTTATAAAATCGGAATATCATCCGATTATTTTACATTCCGTAAATGCAAGCAAGGGAAAACGAGCGAAATAACAACAAGCGGAAGGAAGATGAAATGCGTGCAAATTTACGATGAGAGCACTCGCCGTCCCGCCGTAAGCCCTTATCTGCGTTGGCATCTATTGTTTGGGTTTGTAGGACGGTCAGTAATAGCTATTTACGTTATTAGACCAGTAGCAACATTTTTTCGGAAAATGGTAGTGATATTTTAAAGTTTAATAGCACATAAAGTACATAATAGACAGTATAAAACAATACTTGAATTTGAAGTCTGTAGGTGTACTATCTAATAATTAATCTACGAAATACCACTGCCATTAGTGCCATTCACGTATCATACACGTGCGCACACGGCGCGACCCGTCGACATTCGCCAACCAGCATATAGCAGTCAAGTGAGTCAATACAACATTCCGTATGCCGTTCAGTTCAAATTGGCATTTCGTTTTCTCATTTTGTATACCGAATAGTAAAATAATCGAATTCCGAAAGTTCCGAATTTTGTGCACCGAACAGTAAAATAATCGAATTCCGAAAAGTTCCGAAATAATAGGAACCTTCCGATTTTTTGAACAATCGGAAACTTTCCGATTATTCATTCCGGATAGGCCCATCACTAATTCTTTCATTTCGCCAGTTTGCTACTGTATGTTCATATGTGCGTTCATGTTGACAGTCGTATGACGTTTCACTACAATATTTGATATTTTTTATATTTATATATTTTATATTTACATATTTATACATATTTAATTGGAATTGTATTTTCTTTTTTTCCCTTTTAAGAATTGTAAAAGTTTTGTTCTCTAAAATTATTGTTATTATAGCATGTCAATAAAAAATAATTTTTTTCTATATTTATTTTTAATAATATTTATACTCGTATATGATATAAAAGCACTATTTAAGTTACATTTGAATGTGCGGCCCGCATAAAAAAATTTATTTTGAAAATGGCCCGCCGTCCGAAAAAGGTTGCCGACCCCTGCTATACAGCATTGGAAAGTATTTTACTCAGGGGTCTCGGAGATGATTTCCTTAAAATTGTTAAGTGTGTTTGTGGCAGCATTGCTTGGTTTGGGGTGTATTCTTGTAAACATACTTGTGTCTTCTAGTATTTTTGTAGTGGCTGTCAGATTCGATGATTTGGTTGCATTTTCACTCTTTGCTTAGCGCAAGTCGTGTTTGACAACCTACTTGCGCGATAATCTTGCGAGGGAGCACTGAAATCTTTATCTTGGTTCTAGTTGACGGTTATCACACGAATTGGAGTGTACAAGGATTCCGAGGCATAAACCTATAGCGGGAGAATTAGGGTTTATAATACAACGAAAACCCATAGATGCAAATTGTTAACTTCCGTGCCCCGCTTTCGCTCCAAATTTACTAGCGGTTGGAAAAACGTGTGCTATTGAAGGAAATTTCGAGAAATTCGCTTTATATTTATTCTTTTTGGGTAACACAGCTATATACTGACAAACAACACCACATTTACAACTGCTAAAACTAATATAAAACTTAGAATAAAATCAACATTACACTTACAACAATGGCAACAAAATAAAAACCTAGAGCGAAATGTTATGTAGTTTAGAGATTTATATCAACATCTCCAACCAGTGTTTCCGGAAAACTCATCCTATTCTGTTACACCATAAGACAATTCCTGAACCACAGTGTTCTGCCCTTGCAAAACATTTTTTCCTATAATTCCTTTGTACAGACATTTCCCATGTACATCTGTTACTAGATCGTGTTTTATTATTTGGATTATACCACTCCATATAACACGAATCAATGGAAAGTGGTAAAAATTCATAGTTACCCATGTACTAGTTAGTATTTGTTGTGGGGAGACTGATGTCAAGCAAGTAGGCCTTTATAGGCAAGGTCTATGCATGTACTAACTTTCGATAATGTACTTAGCAATGGCGATAAGCATATACCTTGTTGACTAATAACTGATAGTCAAATACCTCCACCAAACATCGCGTTAGCTACTGAAAGTACAATCGTCATAGCAATCACACTAACTGTACTTTTAATATATACAAATAAACTGTTCAAACGTTGTTTATTGACTAGTGGTATAATCTAGTCGAATGCAACTCGTCTTTTCGTGATTATTAAATAATCAAGAACCCACTGGTTGCATTACATATCATAATCTGTGTTTCATTTGGATTTTACAATTACTTACTTGCCTCATTATGAAGATCGCCTTCAGTGTGTATTCCTTCTGAACCCATTTTGGTTTTCTGTCTCTTCATATTCTCACAATTTCATATGTCCAAACTAATAACTATAGTAAGAGAAATAAAAGGCAAAATGCTCTGAAAATCAGGCAGAAGACTAAAGTAACAGAATGGAGCTGGTCAGTGCATCTAGCTCGAGCAAGCTGAATAGATGAACAAAAAAAAAACACCTAAAACGGGTGGTATATGACATAAAGCGTGCGCCGGGTTGAAGCGGAGATAATAAGTTTGAAACAGAGCCAATTATGGGCTGAATTGAAAAAGGTAAAAATTTGAGAACGGCTACTGTAATACACCGATGTGTTTCATATTAATCTTGCTTCTGAACTTGCAATGCAACATACAACTGTATTTTCTCATACACACTATGACACTACTCATGCCACAAGGCGAAATCACTTCCCCGTGAGCATTTCGAGAGAAGCAAAAGTAAGTCAAGTGGGCGCAATTGTGAACCGTTTGATCCCATGCACAAACCCCTTGTAAACTGCCAAGAAGTCTACGCCTATGCGTTTTCTCTAGCGGACAGCGTCGTATATATAGAGTTGTACCTGCGATAAGAGCTGGGCTGGGCCGAAATACCAGCGCCGATACCATCATTTCTATTGACATGAATGAACATCTGAAAAGTCGTTCGATTTTATAAATAAAACTTTATGTCCCGCGTGTCCCTCGAAATTTATTGGCCGTATTCGGCCGATAAAGGCACAAAAAGTGCCTCGGCTCTGATAAGTTTACTGTTAGGCACGAACATGCCGGCATTTCTGAGCCCGAATAACATATTTTCGCTCTAAAGCAGAGCGGGCAATTAATCGCACGGTAGCCATAATGTGATGTTTGCCTCCAGCCACCGCATTTTTCCGCGCCGCGATATTAATAGTTATCGCAGAATTTTAATTGCGCTAATTAAAACGTCCACCACGGAGCTGCTTGGAAAGTTGAAAACGCAGTTTTCGCGGTTCGCTCCCGACCGGGCGTCCAGGTCCCTGTAAAAGCACAAATTCATCTCGGCTGCTACCAGTTCATTGCCACCCGAAGAACGGCCCCGAATAAATGATTCGAATTCGCGAAATTCTGCATACGGAATTACGTTCCTGACATACGTTGTTTTATGGGAACGGCTGACGGCCAAAAATCGCGGGCACTTCAGTGCTATACTTTCGTTTCAACTAGCAGGTTTAAATAGGAAGGTCAGATTTATAGTAAAAAAATCTGTAAAAGGCTTTACCCAGAACTTCCCCCGTCGACATTGTGACACTAAATAATTTTAAAAATCAAATTAAATCAGGAATACAAATATTTTCACGTTTCTAACCAATTAAATAAATTTTCAATTAAAAAAAAACTTTACCGGTAGTCGAATTCGAACGGCAGGCGAACCGCGTATGCAGTCCCAACGTTTTGTGGGATATTGCAAGGGAATGGGCTATTTCTACCGTAGCTACGGAGCACCGACCCTTCGAACTCCTGCGTTGCAGCTGTATTAAGTACCGCACTAATTTGTTGCTCGTTGTTGTATCGTACAACATTTATTCTGTATCTATTGGGGTTCATTTTTGGTAAAAATAATACACTATGTTCCATAATCCTGTTGGTTGCATTCTAATCAGAAGTTCAAAACATCACATGGAAGGTAAGTGACCCTTATTATTTTGCTTGATTGACTCCTGCTATTCTTATTTCTTCTGTTCTCACCTTATCACGACTGTTACTCTTCTTAGGATCTCCATTCCTATTGCCTGCAACCTTCCTCTAATTTATGCACAATGTCTATGTCTCCAAGCCATATATGCATGTTGTTAAATATATTCAATGGTTCAACCTCGTAAATACAAAATTATGAATAATACGTAAATAACACAAAATTAATTAATCAATTATTACGTACCAACCCAAAATGAATATTATATAAATTATTATCAAGGATTCAATTAACAAATAGTATACGGATTATGGCTACACAAAAGGATTTAACTAATTTAAAGGGCTCGGAATAGATTAGTGTATTTGCAGTTTTGCTAAAGTTTAAATTTTGGATCCCTATAAGAATCCACGCATGGCTTTCTAGAATTATTCCAGTAAATATTTTACTCGTTGTGTTCAAGAGGGTGACTGCCCTCTAGTTATCGCATTCTCATTTGTTTTTTTTTTAAACGTGGCTATTACTCTTTCTAAACATTATTTGGGTAGTTTTTCTTCCAATCAATAGAACGAACAATATTTTTAAGTTCGTTTCTGCTCCAATGTGATTATTTTTTCTTGAATATCATCCATACCCACAGCCTCACCATTCTTCAACTGTTTTATAGTGTTACGGTTCAAAAGTCACTTATAACTATTTATGTAATTATTTGCTCTATTTTTGATAAATCTAAATACATTTACTCCTAATTAATTTGCGTTAGGTTAGACCTCTCTTGATGCATCGGTGTTAGTCTGGTTGCATATTCAAGGTTTCCCCGCTATTTTCGAATTTTGTGCTGCTGTAACGAGGATGGTGAAGCGAGTGATATTTTGAAATCAAATGTGCCATTTTTGTATTTGGGACTTTTCGCCACCATTCTGAGTTGAGGATTCACGTTTTGGCTTTTCTGTTCCTCGGGGAGCATGAAGGATATCCCTGGAGGAGGTATTTTGGTAATTTCTCAGGATCAGATTGTCTAGCTTTTACCTGCAGAGCACATGTCCATTTTGAAAAAGCTGGGGGCTTATCATCGAAACGGTATGCCTAACTTTCTTTTGTACTTCATGCGTAGAATTCTATTGTGTTGCATTTAACTGTAGCGCCCCCTTCTCGTACGGTTAAATTTCGCAGGTCTTTAGATTTGCGAACACAGCTCCTTCTTGAACATATGCAAGTTCGTCCCGCCTAGTTCTTGCGACCGTCAGAGCTCCATTACTACAACAAGTTCGTCGTAATATTTAAGCCGCAGCGTAGGAATCATACCATACCTTTGTCGACGAAACGCGAAGCAGTATCGTTGCCCGATATTGGAATAATCACCTAGCTTCTTCGAGTCTTACCGAGAGGTTTTCCTGTACGCCTGTGAGCTGCAGAGGTCTGTTTAAATTAGTCTTTTACTCTACCTGCGTTAGAACTGGTCTCACATAACCAGTAGTGACGGAATTCGCTTTTGAATATGTTTTTGTGTCGTGTTAGCTTATATTTATTTGGCAAACATTAGATGGACTTCATAACGACATGAATGTAGCATAAACATGGTACTTACCTAGTAGAGTAGATTTTACCAGTTATTTAAGATACTTGTTGATAAATTTATTCTGGAACCTAGCTGTTTACATTCCACCTGTCAAAGTAACTTGTGATAGTGGATGTGTCTCCCGTAGCATCCACGTTAGTATTAGTTGTAATTTAAGATCTTGTGAAGCAATGTTGCATGCTGTGTGTGGAATTTAAGATTTGGATAATGACGTCATGCCAATGACCGTTTAACAGGCTTGAATTACTCATGTTAGTTCCGTACTTGCAAGATATGCTTTAGTTGAATTCGACTTGCGTGACGCATTGAAACTGATGATACATATGAATTATTTACTAAGCGTATTACGGGTTGTATAATGCCCTACTGCTAATAGAGATCTTGGGTCTGTAGGACCTTGCTGCTAATTAATATTAACATTTGAATGATTGTTGAATTTGTGGATTTAGGGTTATATTCAACTTTTAATCAAAATTTAACTATAAGTAACTTTGCCGCGGTCATATACTTTACCGTGCAGTTCTCTGGTAATGCAAGTTTGCTATTTTTGACAGTCAGTGTGTAGTTTCATAATTTACAGTAAACATTCGTTCATTCACGCTTTAATTATTTAAATCATGTGCAAATATTTTGGTGAGATTATTATACCTCTTATGCTACTGTGATATGAACTTGATACTTTGGAACTGGTTTGCCATGTGTGTGTACTTTGTATATTTGTATATGCACTACATATTGTCGACATTATACTGCATTGACATTTTTGCCTGCGTATCTGATTTGTGGCTTTGCCGTTACCTTTAATATCCAGGTTTAGTTAGTAGCGCCTTCTGTAGTGTACCTAGTCTGCCACTTGCTACTTGGCGCCCATATTTTTCGTTTCAGCTAAATATTAGTCTTTTATTTTACCCACGAACAGCTCCGACTGAGAAAACGGTTGCCTTTGCTTTTCTCCTTTTACAGCGACAGTGACAGTAACAATAACTTCGAGTATTTCTTCTCTTGATAAATTGTCTATATTTAGGTTCTTCGAATTCCTCTTCTTCGTTAAGTTCATCTTCGATTATGGGATCTCTCCTCTTGTGCGTTTATTTAAAGTTTTTTTTTTCTGATTTCAGCATTTCTCTTTCTTTCATGGTGTTTACAGCATGCTATGTTTACGAGCCAGTCTTTTAAATATATTACACAGAGGCTTTTATTATCATTCATTCCAGCCCTCCTTTCTCATATTTCCAATAGGTAGTTCATCCTGATCTAATCTTCTACCACATCTGACATTATTTTTAACCAATGGAGATGATATAACGAGTTCACGTTTCTTTTCTTAAATAGTTCCGATTAATAATTTCTGCTTAATATTTCTCTTTTTCTCTATTAATTTTCATGTAGGTTAAGACATCCACACTTTATTTTTTGTTCGTGTCCCAATCGTTTCTCAAGCAGTTTTGTAATTTGATCGATTCTTTTTTTCCACTTTTTGCTTCTAATTTCACTTGCAATTTTGTTTTAACCAGTGTGGGGTCGTAGTTTACATCAGCCGTGCACGTTGCTTCTACGTCGGTGTCGTTTTTTTGTTTTCGTTCGATTGATACGTTTTGGTTATGACAGTTCTTTCCTATCACCTCCCATGTCACTTTATGAATCTCCTTAAGTGGAAATATTTTGGCTTCTACTGATAGAAAGCTACGCAGAGGTTCAAAAATAATTAATCATTTTCATAAGTTTATGAAGTAAATCATACACTCTCATGGGTCTCGCATAAAATGATGTTTTCTGTATTTGGAATCTTTTTCTTCTCTTCGACTGAAGTATATTCGCTCTACTTTATCTATAACATAACTGACCAGCAAAATGAATATCAAATAATAGCTAGAAGGATATAATCTGTGTTTGTACTGCCATTGTTTTATAGCCTACTAGATTTTTTTATTCTCAATCAGTCCGTCTTGGCTGTCGGATCAAATCTTGTTACTTCAAAAGAATAGTTATCGACATGTTCATCTAGAGGATCGGAGCTTACTGTTCACTTACTTATTATTGGGGATCCATCTGGTTCATGACAGGCCACAGAACTGATTGAATTTTATAATTATAACAATACGATGTGCCCTGGGTTCATATTAGAAAAAGGATGCTTATATTGCTTGTCCTCCAGCCAAACAACGACAGATACAGCGAGGCGTTACAAGAAAAAGAGCGTATGAATGTTCGGAGGTGACGTGATTCTTGCTGGTATCTGAGGACGACGTGTATGGATGGTAGAGCTACCGTTGTACCATTCCAGCGCCCGTGGGAAACGCAAGATAAACGGACTTGTCAATGAAACGAAGCTAGGAGCCCGAGACAAATCATACCGCTTGCCGAACCGGTCTCTCAACACTGAATTCTGAGCAATTAATCCTCGTACTACAATCGAAAACCACTTCGGAATAATCCTAGCCGCACAATCGGCGGCGTCTGGAAATTACAAACTGCAAGTTTGGAAATTGCAGCTGCTGCAAGTCACTCCTAGACCAACTTACGAATTATTCGAGCTAAATCCTAAATCTGCACATGGGTACTTTACCGTCGTGTTTGCGCAATGCTACTTTAAATACAATTTGCTCGTAGTGCTTCTACAACAATTAACTGTTTTACATCCTTAATTTTCTTTTGGGTAATTCAGAACTAAAAACTCATTATATTTGAAAGTACACACGTAATTAAATATGGATGCTGTGCCTAGTACAGCGGCCGGAAACATCTTCATAAATTTACTGAAGAAACTATGACTACAAAATAAAATAATATTAGCTTTTGAGTCACCCTTACCCTAGTTAATATAGGTTTTGCATTGGAATTGAATTATAAATATAAAGTTTACAGAAGAAAATCATTTGACATCTCTAATATATAAAGCAAAAGTCTTCAACATTAGGTGCACAATGTAAAAACATCTTGCTAATAATACCATAACAGTAAACAGAAACACTTAGTAATGCAATACTGCAATCCACTAATTTTGTTTGAATTTTCTTTAGAGTATGTACTTCTTTATTTTCGTACATCCTATAAATCACATCCCTGATGGCTAATTTTTCCATATTAGTTAATTTACTAGGTGCATTTTGTGGCTATTGAGCTTTTTATTCAAACCTGTTTAGAAATTATATCAGCAACAGTAGATATAGAAATTTTTGTTAGTTCATCATTTAACGTTAGGGGATTCTTAATTTTTTTTTAAGAGAATCTTACACATTTTTCACTATTACCTTTGCATCTTCTTAGCAAGGGATATTTACATGCTACACATCATAGTAACCCACGGCTTTACATCACTTCCGAATGATGTCATTCTGTAGAGGTTTTCATCAGCATCTTTTATTATTTAAAAGCTCGTCGGGGTCGGGTATCGAACTCGCGACTTTATAATATGTTGGTTTTGATTTACATTTACACATGCCTCCTAAAATTCATAGCTAATTATAAAAATATTTATTTCACGTTTTGCATAGAAGGGCTATACACATTTATGTATAATATTTCCAAAATTCCCTTACATACCTTACATATAAACAACACTCGCTTTAACCTCACTAATTTATGTTACGTTCATAGTGGAGATACTGCGTATTTCTTGTATGGTAATGTATGCTCATTGATCCTTATTTAAGTAAATACATTAAAAGTACTTTTCAAAAGTACAGAAATATACACGGTGCTCTATTTAAACAAATTGAAACTATTGTGTTTGGAAATTATGAGCTCTCTGTATAGCTTTAATTCCCAGAGAACGAAAGGAGAAATATTTGAACATTTAAAGTAATTAGGTACGTATATGATTTTAGTGTTTTCGCTTTTGTTTTTTTTTTAATCTGATATTTGATCCTGGAATCAATTTATTCCTGAATTTCTCGTTATTCCGTGTGTATTACTTCTTTTATCAACAATGGCCGGATTTTTATATTTTCTAAACCTGGTTTTATGTTTTGTTTTTGTTTACAGTGTTTAGATCATCATTTTAGCGGCGTTTGTTTGTTACCCCTTGAAATAAAGCATC
The DNA here is from genome assembly GCA_940337035.1 of Agriotes lineatus. Classification (NCBI taxonomy): domain Eukaryota; kingdom Metazoa; phylum Arthropoda; class Insecta; order Coleoptera; family Elateridae; genus Agriotes; species Agriotes lineatus. Next base: position 13,777 of record CALNHX010009541.1, on the reverse strand, counting down.
TTAAAGGGCTTGAATTATTTTTTATGCTAAAACACGCGTATCTAGAAAACAGTTGAATTTAGGGGTATAAAATAACATATCAAAATAAATCTCAGTAAAGGGGCTTTGCAAAAATATAAAAATATACAGGGTGTTCTATTTAAAATAATCCCAAACTTTTAAATTTGCCAATGTTGAGCACCCTCTATAGCAGTAATACCCATACCCACGATTTTACACTTAAGGTAATTAAGGTAATTTATGAAAAAGATAATTTTTTGGTAGCGTTTTCCTTCATGCAATTGTTTCTGTTACTTACAGCAAACGCCTAAGTTCGTCAGTTTTTGTTTAAAATGGTTAACATCTCATTATAACTGATAAAATATTATACAGGAATTCAAAGGAAGAGAAGCAGAAAGAAATTAATAGTTTTTTGGTCTTCAGCTTTAGAGATAAAGTAATTATGGCTTGGAAAGCATACCCTTGCAGACGCTGAACGAGTAAGAGTAAAGACTAATACCCTCTTCTTGCATACAATTTTTTTCAAACTTGGCAAAAGAAATATTAAGAACCACATAATAACCTAGTAATACTGGATGGTCTAATTGTTAAAAGTAAACAGGAAACAAATTATTTAACAAAAGATGCGTTTAATTCACGTGTTGTACATTGACTTTGATGAATAGTGTTTTATGTAACACTATAGGCGACTCAGTGCTTCGTACCGACCAGAATCGACTTAATTTAAATCATATCCTGAAAGTTATAAGGTACCGAGCATAAAAACTTAGTCTCTAAATAAACTTTTAGTAAATTTAAAACTATACCGCGAATAGAATTAGAAGAAATTGCGAAAGTAGGCAATATAAATAAAGAAAATATTAATAAATACATAAATTTAAAATATATATCTAGTTCGCTCAGATCAAGGCTAACCGTGGATGGCTTTCGGGAAATTTAATTTATTTTGAATTTCAAAAGCAAACGTTTTGGATGTGTAGCCAATGGATAAACTGAATAAATGAAGCACAGTTTAGAGAAGATTGAACATTGAGGTTGTCCTCAAATTATCGACAAAAATCGGCTAAACAGTATTTCGACACTAACACATATTGTAATCTGTTTCAGTCATCTGAAACACTAAAACATAACAATTTTGAACAATTTCAATCACTTTTACATTTCCTAACTAAAGAAAAATACAAGAAATTCTAACGACATTACAGTTATTGTTAGGTTCTAAATATTTAGTAAGGAAATAAGCTGCTTAATGCAATATTGATTTAAATACTAGCATGGAAACGGAATCGCCTTAGGGTTGTGGCTGAATATATACGGCTGTTTTCTCGGAATTTGCATTTCTAAATATTTATTCAATAGATGCTGGTCCATCAACTTCAGCACTAAATCATAAATGACACTGAGATATATTAAGGTATGTCATCTGCAGTTTTTAGATTTTTAAGATATGAATTGGAATGTATTTTAACAGTTCTACATTAAGTAAATATCGCAGTTCTCTACAAGATACAGGTGTAATAATTCATAAAAATGTAAAATTAATTCTCAAATATCACTAAACGCTTTTAGTATAAAATTCTAAATTTTTGTGGAACGCGAAAATCTGAAAATACATTATATGTTTGCATAGCTTGTAAGTTTAATATTTCGCACGTGTTGAAAGCAATTTTTAAGATCTTTAACAAACCATTTGGCAACATCACATTATTTCCATAATCTGAAGAAGAACTGCTCCAAAACTTTAAACAACTTTTTACATAGCTCACCTCTACACTTAACAAATTTTATAAGAATTTATAAACGTTCTCTTCGTGGGCCGATATAAACCCATCAATCAACTAGCTTACAGTTTTATGAACATTGCCCCATTCATCTCCTTGGATAGATAAGATAATGTTTTCGAGTTATTGATTGTGTTCGTTTCCAAATATGTTATACATCAATCACTTCAATTCATTGGGATATACAGTAATTTGTAAAATCTGTCTGTTCTAAGATACTGAACGTCAAATCGATTACATTTATTGTAGTGTACACTTTTGTACGTCTAGAGAAATTGAGTTGCGGTTTTTTTATTCCCTCTGGATTTCTACCATTCAAAACATTTATATAGAAAAATATATAATTGAATTGATGGAATGATGCAAATTTGTTATTAAATCTTTTTTTTACATTTATTTGAATTTACAATCTAATTCACACAAAGTATTGAGTAAATCTGAAAAAATAAATATAGTATAGTTCGAAGTCATAGAGAAGTATTCAAACACCATTAAAACTGGCTTATAAATGAATAAGTCACACAGACATGTAAGGTAAAACAAAATAATTAATAACTAATGACAAAGCAAGTAGTAATTTCTATACTCGCAAGCCACATTGTTTACGTTTTTCAAGAGTCTGTTAAATAAATTATGGGATACATGCAAAACTCTGTTGGTCTTTCCATTGTCTGTAGTAGTGTACGAGCCTATTAGAGCAATATATAGTTAACCCCAAAACTACATAAAAATTACAAAGGATCCAATGCGCTTGGTAACGATTAGGCGAAGCATAAATCCCTAGTTAAGATGACCATAATTTTATATTCGCAATTATTAATTAAAACTGAATAAGGCAATAAGTTGTTATTACAAAATTAATTAATATAAAAAATCTAAAGCTAGGGAAATTTAGTAAATAGCGAGTATTTGTTTGCTGAGTATATATTATTATGAATTGAAGTAAAGTGGTAAGTAATAAAGAAAAAGGTTAAAAGGTAAAGTATGGACTTTCTATTTGAACTAGTCAGGTAGTATCAGCTAACTGCGGTTACACATGCGCACTACGTGCTGTGAATACATCTGTGACCTATACCACTCTCTGGCGACGGTTATACAGAGGCTGAAGGAGCGTCTCAAGCAAACGACATTGTTACCAAACTCTGACTATAAAATAAGGAGTAGCAAAGGCTACCGGATTCTCAGCCGGAGCTGGTCGTGGGTCGAACAGAAGACTTAAAGCGTAAGCTGAAACGATGAATAATTTATGGGCGCCAAGTAGCAGTAACCCAGCACTTTGCTAATCATCAAACCAGACACTACGGAAGGTGCTACTAAGCGATCCTGAAAATTAGAGGTAGCGACAAGGACACACAAATCAAATTCGCAGGCATAAGTAACGAGTATATATAATTTAATAAAATATTAACAGTGCTCGGTAGTATATCACAACAACAACAAATATCACAAACCAGATTTCATATAATATAATATCGTAAAATTTATCACAGATTAAACTCACCAGATTAAATAAATAAAGTCGTAGATCGTAGCAATTCGCATCTATGACCAAACGCGTCTCAAATTTAAGCGGTAGTTAAGGTTTTGTTTTGTTTGTCAAGTTGAAATCAACGCTAAACCCTCAGTTGCAAAAATACATAACTGTACTAGTAATCAAATGTACACAAAACCCATTATTACCCAAGATCTTGGTTGATAGGGGCGCAAAATTACCCGAAACACGCTAAATAAATCTTGCCCTAAAGGGGCGTAATTGCTTAAACAAAGATCGGACTGATTTCGCTAATTTCTTGCAAAATGGGGCCGCACTAAGCCAAGTTCAACCTAACTGACAGATCTCTCCACTGAGATCGAGTCTAAAGTTGTTCAAAGGGGCGTATGCAAGAATTGCTTCACAAACATTTACACAAGGGAAACCTTATCGTCCCTATGCATCTACATTAGACACAGCCTCTAATGGAGGCTTGAAATGTCAAGTTGCAAATATTAAGATGTTATACAACAAAATAGGTTTACTTTAAACTGCAGGTGAGTTATCACAACATTAAAGTAAGTAAATTTAATCAATTATCAAAATCTGGCCGTAGCCCAAACGCTACAATGAATAATAATTAAACACACATTAAAATCATGCCTATAACACAGGTTAAGTTGGTCGAGCTCAAAACTGCACAAGAACGCTTAAGGAAATTGCAAAGACAGACCTTGGCTGCACCAGGTGACGAACGTGCTAAATCGGAGGCCTACTGCACGATGTCGAGAAAGCCAGGTGATCCAACGGGCTTCATCGCAGGTAACGTAGAGATCTCGGGCCAGTAAATCTGCTAGCCTGTTTTAGGGACTGGAAATCTCCCAAACTCACAGCCAGCCGACTGCAGCAACTGCCTGGAGAGAGTGCTCTCCAAGAGGGGCCAAATCCATCGACCAAACGCTTCGAAGAGTTTCTGCGCCACATGAACAAACTCGCCGCTCACCAACAGAGATGCGTTAGTTCATACTATAGGACTGCTTCCTAATCTGAGTGCGTTCACCGCCCGTACCAAAAGGGAATTGAGTGCTTTCACCGCCCGTACCAAAGGGGAGCTAAAAGGGACAACATTCTGCCTTAGAAATATAACCAGTAATTGTCAAAATAGCATACCGTGAGGTGTTATGCTCCAAATCGCCCAAGTAGTTACATGTGCTTGTCAGATGAATTCCGGACAAAAATCCGTGCTTGAACTGTATCACAACAAAAACGTCGGGGACGTCTCCCAGACAAAAATCACACCAAGATATACATTTTCATGCTAGGATGAGCGTGACAAAACCGAATTACAAATATTCGTGCATCGATTAACCAAAGATGCTTTTCACCACATCCATCTTCTGACAAATCAAAATGGCTAATGATATTTGACAGCTAGGCCCAGAAAATTCCAAATTTGCAGAAAAATCGCATCTGCAACCAACATAGCACGCGTACAACGTGAGGCCTAATCTGCAGTGACTTTACTTGAGGAAATGGGTAACTAAAACTAGGCTATTATAGGGTAAATAGTTAGAGCGAAATGTGCAAAGTGCCTTAATTAGGCAGGGACAAGGCAAATCGTTAAATTAATACAACAAGTGACTTTTGGCCCATAACAACTCTCCCCCTACTTAAAAATAGGTAAATTCCTCAAATTTACCGACGTAGAACCTAAGCATGCACATCAACAACACTTCAAAACCTTACAGATACATAATCGATACCTCAAACAACCCCAAAGAGAATATTGCAAAAACCAAACACACCCAAGGCAACACCAGATAATTTAGAAAAGGATACGTGGCCTAAATACTCCAACACTAGAAGGCGAAAAGGAAAAAAAAAGGGATTACGACGGGATTAAAGGATTGAAAGCGAAAAATAGAAGGAAGGGATAAGCAGACCTCACAGTGAACGCCACCCAGAAAAGGGCATCGGAACATCCGTCGCTGCTAGATCTAAAAGGCGCGCCGGTGGATGAACCGATCCAGGCCCAATTCAGCACAACGTCCACCAAGGGGACTACCTAACACGAAGAAGAAAACTAAAGATGAAAGTAATGAAAAAGGGAATGGGAATTAGAAAGCTCTAGGAAAGGAGATAGTGGACAACACAGAAGAAGGATGAGAAGGGATTCGTCCGTTGTCACGTCAGTCTGTAAACGTAGGGTGGAATCAAATGAACTAACAGAAAATTTCTAAATGGGAAAAAGCCGAAAAAAGGTTTGAGATCGTCACAGATCATAGACACCAGGCGCGGGACCCCGTAGGACACTCCGCGATAATAAGCAACTATGCCCTATGACGACAAAATAAAACAGCCCTACACCCTACTAGTCTGGGAAAAGTGTACAGCCCAGGACCGACTGCACACTGAAACACCATCTACAGTGACCAGATGGCGGAACACCGGAAGCGAGACGGCAAAAATGTCTCACCCCTGTATGACAAGATGGAATGTCTCAGCCTACCTTACAAGTAAGGAATAGACGGGAAAGTAACCGACCGTTCAAGTCCCCAACCATCCTCCCAAATGGACTAAAACTCCCACGATATTTCTCACACTACAAACCCAAAGGGAACAACATGAGAAAACAACCTGGAATCAAAATATCACTTAAAAACTAGTGGTAAAACAAATAAGCGCGAAATAACAGCAAACTAACCCTCGTTAGGTACTTGATCGCGATTGTCGTCATAATGGGGTTTAAGATCTTTAGCATGCCAAGTCCCTCGCAGCAGGTTACCTTCAGGGGTCTTATGTTCATAAACCCATCTGGATAAACGACGATGGATAATGAAAGGACCAACATACTTAGGTGCAAGCTTCGCTGAAAAATGTTTCGCTGCATCAGAAAGAACATAGTTTTTGCGCCAAACAGATTGGTTCACCTGATATTCAACAGGACGGCGTCTAAGGTCATAATATGTTTTCGATTTCTCATATGCTTTATCCAGACGACGACGTACATCAGCATATAAGCGTTGGACAGCTTCAGAGCGATTGTTATCGTTGGCGCGATCAAATCGCAACTCAGGCTCGGCATTGGCATTCTCGTCGTCAGCTTCTCCAGGTCTCTTAAGAACAATCTCCCGACCAAAGTTGATGAAATAAGGAGTTTGTCCAGTTACTTCGTGTTTGGAGGTTCTAATAGCGCACGCCACATGAGGTAAATACTTGTCCCATTCACGGTGATTATCTCGAACATATGCCGTTAGCATAGTCTTCAGGACGCGGTTAATGCGTTCGGTTGGATTCGCCTGAGGGTGATAATAGGCTCTAAATGACATTTTGCAGTTGTAGGTGCTCATGAGAGCAGTAAACTCACGGCTGCGAAATTGGACACCATTATCACAGATGATGCGGCGAGGCGCCCCGTACACGAGGAACACATCTTCTTCAAGGTGTTTGACTATATTAGGAGCCGTAGCTGAGCGCAAAGGAAAGAATAGAGGAAATTTGCTGAAACAGTCGGCAACGACGAGGATATAAGAATAACCTTTCTTCGACCGAGGCAAAGGACCAACAATGTCAGTACAAATTACTTCCCACGGTTTATTTATAATTGAATGTCCACCCATAAAGCCGACAGGAGGTCGCTGTTCAGGCTTGGTTCTCCCGCAGGTGTTACAACGGCGTATATAGCGGGCCACGTCAGCACGCATCTTGGGCCAATAATAAAGTTTAGCTATACGATTTAAAGTTTTGGATACACCAGTATGTCCAGCTGTTGGAAGGTCATGATTCTGGCATATCAGGTCAGTACGTTTCTCTTTAGGAACCACCAGTTTCCATTCATCTCTGTCTTCTCGTAGGTCGGAGTAAGCAACGGTGGTGTGCTTGTATAGCTTGTTCCCTTCAACACGCCACAAGGGAAAACGACGGGGATTATTCCGTACGTTGGCTAGCATACGTAGGTACCAACGGTCCTTGACATCTGCGTCTAACATGGGTTGTCCTTCAATGGCATCTACCACTGGCACAGCACGAGACAGCGTATCAGGTACTACATGATCTTTCCCTTTACGGTGGATGATGTCAAAATCATATTGTTGTAGGCGTACTGCCCATCGAGCAATTCGGCCAGTAGGATCTTTAATGTTGTTCAACCATTTTAAACTATAATGATCAGTGATCACAGTGAACTTCGTTCCCTCGATGTATGGCCGAAGTTTTTCTATAGCAAAAATAACTGCCAGGCACTCACGTTCGGTGGTGCTGAAATTTCTCTCGTTCTTGGTTAAAGAGCGACTAATATAGCAGATAACCTTCTCACCATCTTCTTGATTTTGTGTGAGAACGGCGCCAAGACCATAAGCGGAGGCGTCAGTCTGAATAGAGAAAGGCAAGTCGAAATTAGGACACGCAAGTATAGGTGCAGAAATTAAGTGTTCCTTAATTGAATGAAAAGCCTCTTCACAATCTGCAGTCCAATGAAATTTGACGTTCTTTTTAAGCAACGAAGTCAGCGGAGCCAACAACGTAGAGAAATTAGGTACGAAGCGCCTATACCATGATGCCATACCCACTATGCGGCGGATTTCAGAAACACAAGTTGGTGTGGGTATTTCGAGGATGGCCCGAACTTTATCCGGGTCGACTAACAGACCTTTGGAATTGACTACATAGCCTAAGTATCGAAGTTCCGGTTTGCAGAAATGGCACTTTTCCTTGCTTAAGGTTAAACCGGCATCAGACAAGCGTTTGACAACCTCTCGTAAAACGTCTAAATGTTGTTCGAAGGTTTGTGTACATATAATGACGTCATCGAGGTAGGTGAAAACAAAAGGTTCTAGGTCAGCCCCTATCACACGATCTATCAATCGTTGCCAAGTGGCCGGGGCGGTATGAAGACCGAAAGGTAGACGACGAAATTGATACAAGCCTCGATTAGGCACCGTAAAGGCGGTATATTCACGAGAAGACTCTGCAACAGGTATCTGCCAATAGGCGGACTTGATATCCAAGGTCGTAAGATAACGTGCATCCCGAAGTTTGTCGAGGGTACTGCTAATATACGGAAGGGGGTACGCATCTGGCTGACTAACTTTATTTAGCTTACGAAAATCCACACAAAACCTATAGGTGTTATCACGCTTTTTGACCATAAGAATCGGAGAGGACCACGCAGAGGTAGAGCGTTCCACAATGCCATCTTTCAGCATCCTATCTAATTCCCTATCGACATGTTGTTGGAGGGCTGGCGAAATGGGGTAATAACGCTGTTTTATAGGTGGAGATTTCGTTCTAATCTCATGTTGGACTAAGTGAGTACATCCGATCTTGTCACCCATGACTCTAAAGGTATTATCGATAAATTCTTGTAGCTGAAGGCTCTGTGCACTAGAAAGATGTTCGGCAGATTGTATAGCATTGACGAAAACGTTGGGATTGTCCATGGCAAAATTCCATTCATCCTGACGAAGGTTAGGGATGATGTTCATCTTACGCCAAAAATCTATGCCTAGAATGAGCGAATGAGGTAGTGAAGGAACCACCAAAACGTCCATGACACAGACTTTGTTTCGAAGAGTTATAGGTATCGTGGTAGTACCTATACTGATACATTCGTCACCATTAGCCACTACACAAGAAGAAATGTGCTGAGTATCGAGGCGGCAGTAATTCTGTAGCATCTCCCAGCCTTGTCTACCTAAGAGAGTTCGAGAGGCTCCAGAGTCTAAAAGGCCTAAAATATAATTTCCAAAAATCGAAACCTTCAGGTAGGGTCGTTCATCTTTACCGGCATGACTAAGTATGAAGTCGAGTACAGCTTGATGCTTAAAGACAGAATTTTCAGATTCGACAACACGTTTGTTGGCCTTAATATGCTTACAGCGTGCTAATCGGCCTCTTAACAACGCTGATTGGCGTTTCCCGAACATGAAGGACAGGTTCTGGAGGTATAGTTCGGTTTGCCACATTTATAACAGTGCATCTTTTTAGGCTGAGGGCAATTAATTGATCGATGATTGGGTTGGTTACAATTCCAACAAACAATGGGATTGACGGCATCCACAACAGGTTGGCTGTTACAAGCTGAAAGGGCAGGAACAATAGAAGATTCTTCTACAGAAGCTATATTGAAGTTCGAGTGTGACCGACGATACGCTAAGTCTGGTTCAAGCAGATTCTTCACATTTGTTGGAGGGTTTCGAAAGCGTGAAGCTCGTACGCGAGTGTCTTCGATCATCTTGCATACTCGGGTGAGTTCTGAAATTGTGGGCACAAATTGTAAGGCCAATTGTGATTGAATGTAAGGTTGTAAATTCCTTTTTATCATAGTGAGACGTGTGGTTTCCAAAGGCACTGAAGGAAGGCGTCGGAAAAGATTCTCCATAACCGCAATGTAAACGGATACCGGCTCATCCACACCTTGAGTGCGGTTTCTAATCTCGTCCCATAAAGTCGCTTCATAATCACACGGCAAGAAAGTTTCTCGGAGAGCTTTGGTGAGATCATCCCAACTGTTGATGGTGTCACGCATAGATCTGTACCAGATTAAGGCGTTACCAGTAAAAAGTTCTACGGCTGCAGTAAACAGATGTTGCTTAGGTACTCCTCTAGCAACTCGGAGTTCTTCAATACGTTCCAGAAAGCTTGTTACGCCACTTTCACCATTATATTGCATCTTCCATTTGTTGACGGGAATGAAATTATGTTCAGAGGGTGCATGACTCGATGTAGCCATACTAGTGCTATGAAAAAGTGAAGATCTTCTTTGCTGTGAAGCATTGAGGTTGAAGTTGACGTTGGAGCTACGTCTAGGTTCAACATCTGGTGGAGATGGTTGTTCCTGATAATCTCGGTAAGTATCGGGAGCTTGAGGTAAATCAGTAGCAGCATCCGGTTCATCAAGTGAAATTAAATCGAGCTCTTGTCGATTCTCAGTCCTACTTTCAAGATCGTCTAATAATTGAAGGCAAATATTCACGGCTTCATTTTTCAGGTGGGCAGAGAACTCGGTGGAAACAATTCTCTCTAAGCGGCCATAAACATGTAGAAGACGAGTATGTAATCTCTTGAAGTTATTATCTTTTGTGGTGGAACTGCAAATGCGGACTTCTGCATCAAGGGTAGCTAATTTAGCCCTGCATGCTTCCAATTCCTGTCTGTAATCAATGTGGACTTCAGGAAAACTGACATTACCATCACGCTCCATCCTAAATCGGGCCCTAAGTAATTTGCGTTTCTCCATGACGTTACCTTGGCAAGAAATGCCCCGAACCAATAATTCGTAATCAAGTTCATCGACAAGTAAGCGATCAACGTCCATTTTCGGGTATTCAACAAAGAAACTAAATGACTAATTTAATACTCAAAACTAGTGTGTTGCCTATTTGTATACACACTCGAATAAAGTGACTAAAACTACCAAGAATTTTTCTTAAAATACTAAAAAAATCTCCAATAAATCGTCGCACCACAAATCTAACGACAATATTGGATGCCACGTTCCTAAACTACCTGCACTTGGGAGATCATGCAAAAAAAACCTATATAACTATCATGCAATATAGATACCATACCACCAAGACTAATTCTAACTATATATCTAAATATTCCGAGCACAGCAAGGGAAAAAAAATATATAACACAAGTCCAAGCCAAGCGAATTCAAACAAAATCAGGCTCCACGAATGGGCGCCAATTAACTCCTTGTTACCAAACTCTGACCATAAAATAAGGAGTAGCAAAGGCTACCGGATTCTCAGCCGGAGCTGGTCGTGGGTCGAACAGAAGACTTAAAGCGTAAGCTGAAACGGTGAGTAATTTATGGGCGCCAAGTAGCATAACCCAGCACTTTGCTAATCATCAAACCAGACACTACGGAAGGTGCTACTAAGCGATCCTGAAAATTAGAGGTAGCGACAAGGACACACAAATCAAATTCGCAGGCATAAGTAACGAGTATATATAATTTAATAGAATATTAACATTCATAAAATATTAACAATGCTCGGTAGTATATCACAACGACAGATATCACAAACCAGATTTCATATAATATAATATCGTAAAATTTATCACAGATTAAACTCACCAGATTAAATGAATAAAGTCGTAGATCGTAGCAATTCGCATGTATGACCAAACGCGTCTCAAATTTAAGCGGTAGTTAAGGTTTTGTTTTGTTTGTCAAGTTGAAATCAACGCTAAACCCTCAGTTGCAAAAATACATAACTGTACTAGTAATCAAATGTACACAAATCCCATTGTTACCCAAGATCTTGGTATAGGGGCGCAAAATTACCCGAAACACGCTAATTAAATCTCGCCCTGAAGGGGCGTAATTGCTTAAACAACGATCGGACTGATTTCGCTAATTTCTTGCAAAATGGGGCCGCACTAAGCCAAATTCAACCGACTGACGGATCTCTCCACTGAGATCGAGTCTAAAATCGTTTAAATGGGCGTATGCAAGAATTGCTATTACAAAATTCACATAAGGGAAACCTTATCGTCCCTATGCATCTACAATAGACACAGCCTCTAATGGAGGCTCGAAATGTCAAGTTATAAATATTAAGATGTTATACAACAAAATAGGTTTACTTTAAACTGCAAGTGAGTTATCACAACATTAAAGTAAGTAAATCAGCTTATCAAAATCTGGCCGTAGCACAAAGCGCTACAATGAATAATTAAACACACATTAAAATCATGCCTATAACACAGGTTAAGTTGGTCGAGCTCAAAACTGCACAAGAACGCTTAAGGAAATTGCAAAGACAGACCTTGGCTGCACCAGGTGACGAACGTGCTAAATCGGAGGCCTACTGCACGATGTTGAGGAAGCCAGGTGTTCCAACGGGCTTCATCGCAGGTAACGCAGAGATCTCGGGCCAGTAAATCTGCTAGCCTGTTTTAGGGACTGGAAATCTCCCAAACTCACAGCCAGCCGACTGCAGCAACTGCCTGGAGAGAGTGCTCTCCAAGAGGGGCCAAATCCATCAACCAAACGCCTCGAAAAGCTCCTGCGCCACATGAACAAACTCGCCGCTCACCAACAGAGATGCGTTAGTTCATACCAAAGGACTGCTTCCGAATCTGAGTGCGTTCACCGCCCGTACCAAAGGGGAATTGAGTGCTTTCACTGCCCGTACCAAAGGGGAGCTGAGTGCGTTCACCGCCCGTACCAAAAGGGAGCTAAAAGGGACAACATTCTGCCTTAGAAATATAACCAGTAATTGTCAAAATAGCATACCGTGAGATGTTATGCTCCAAATCGCCCAAGTAGTTACATGTGATTGTCAGATGAATTCCGGACAAAAATCCGTGCTTGAAATGTATCACAACAAAAACGTCGGGGACGTCTCCCAGACAAAAAATCACACCAAGATATACATTTTCATGCTAGGATGACCGTGACAAAACCGAATTACAAATATTCGTGCATCGATCAACCAAAGATGCCTTTCACCACATCCATCTTCTGACAACCCAAAATGGCTAATGATAATTTGACAGCTAGGCCCAGAAAATTCCAAATTTGCAGAAAAATCGCATCTGCAACCAACATAGCACGCGTACAACGTGAGGCCTAATCTGCAGTGACTTTACTCGAGGAAATGGGTAACTCAAACTAGGCTATTATAGGGTAAATAGTTAGAGCGAAATGTGCAAAGTGCCTTGAATTAGGCAGGGATAAGGCAAATCGTTAAATTAATACGAAAAGTGACTTTTGGCCCATAACAGTATATCTTTTCGAACAAACGTACATAACTTGAATATTAGAAACAAAGGTCTGATCACCCCTCCACTTCACACAACTGCTCTTTTCGAACGTTCTTTTTCTTACTGTGCTTATAAACTTTATAACGCTGTTCCTGCTGATTTTAAGAGCCTTAGTGTAATTTCGTTTAAAAAACATATGCGCCGTCATCTTTTCGAGAGTCAATAGAGTCGATAAAGTTAAATGTCTAATGCAGTTAAATTCCCATGTTAGTGTGTTGCAAGTTGATTATTATTATTTTTTTGTAAATTATGTTTTTTTTTTTCGCGTTTGCACGACATAGTTTTAATGTTGATTACAAGGTTTGAGTGGGAGATCAGTAGTAGTTTCACTACATTACTGAACTCTGCCTTGCGATTTTCGGTCTAATGTTATTATACATTTTTAGTTCATTACTATTTTAATTTTTACTCTTTTTGCTTAACAATATATATTTTTTTTAACTAATGTAATGTGTAACTATTTTCGTTGTCATTATTATTATTATTATTATTATTGTGGATAGAAACAAGATCGGGCTGAAGCAGAGGGAACCCAGAACTGCAGAAATGGGTACGCTAGGATCCACACATTGAGAAACATGAAGAGATATCGTTTCTAATAATAAAATTAGACAACTGTTATAAAAACAAGATGCTTCCAGATGAAGACAACAAAGAAGACGCAAATAGAATGTACATGTAAGCAGAATGGAAACCGAAAGACTAGCTCGAAGAGCTAAAGGTACAAGATCACTAGGGATGAGAACAT